>JTDE01000905.1:117123-158001 GCA_014338405.1 Paragonimus skrjabini miyazakii
GATCACTCATCCGGTAGCCCACGCCGTCCTCCATCCGCTCACCGTGGGTTTTTGAACGCACCTCCCCCTGTGTTGGGGTATTCCGCCGAGAGTTGAAATGCTCGCACTTCCTGCCTGACAGTCCCCCACAATAATGACTGTTTCCGTTAACCGATCCAAATAAGTTTGCATAAGAACTTGATAAATTGTATTCCATTGCCTGAGAAACTAACAGTATCTGCCTGTAATTACTCGATTTAATACAGAGAAAGTCAGCTACGTTTAGCACCCATTACCCTTGATTTAAAATATATCTCATTTCCATTTCATTAATTTGCAGTCCTGATAAGCAGTTGGTCCCAATGACCATCAGGGAAGTGATGGGTGTTTGGCTGTTTGTAGACCAACCACAATGGCTAATGTGAAACTAAAGCTGAAGATAGTAATCAAATTTCTGGTGTGAACCTAACCGTATTTGTCACTTTTATGTTGCAGTTGACAGGACAATGTCAATGCAAACAGGACAGAAGCGGTCGCAAATGTGATCAGTGCCGTCCTCTATACTATGGTGATCCACATCAGGCAGATGGATGCAAACGTGAGTCATATGCTTGTGCATACACATGTTCCTTCATGTGTAGCATCTTGGTGTGCGTGCACCAGAGCACACGTGGACCAATAAATCAACCTTCATCCAAAGTTGCATCCAGTCTCTTAACTAGTTACACGATTTTCAACATGGTTGGCACTAAAATGGTCAGACAATTTACCAACGTTAAATGGTTACATGGTTCTTTTCACTACTGGTTAAACGTGTTAGTCTCTGTTCGTGACAGAAATGTCAGGCAGATAGTAACCATACGTGGTCTTCACATTTAGCTTGATTCTTGGAGAAATCAACACTAACCATCGTTTGTATACTTCCCTTCTGTTCGAAGTGAAAAAGTCGAGACCGCATCTCATTTTCGCAAATGGATCGGTTATTCTTCTTTTGTTTCCTGCAATCTTGTCGTCGAACTCAGAATGTCGTTCTGTTCATCTGGACGATTGCAAACAGTTGTTTTGGTTACTGAATGAATTACGGGTTTACTGCTCTACTGAAGACCTACAGAATGACTAAGACTATGGAACACACGAAAGTGATATACTTCGACAAAACTTTCAGCTCGCATAAAATAAGTAGCGATTCTAACGTACACAGAAGATGGCTCGATGGAGTGTAGTACTGTGTCATTAGCATCAAACATGGAAATTGTGAGATTGGTGAATTTATCATTTTTTTCGATCTGGAAAGACCATAAATGCATTCAAGGTTATAGTTTGTTCAACGCAAAAATTTAACCATCACACTTGTGTTCTTTCCATCTTTCAGACTTATTAGTATGAATGCATAAGTGCGAAAAAACCTATCACTGTATACTGTTCGCTCGTTGTCGATGTTTGACTAAGGAGTTCGCTTTTCGTAGCCTGAATCGCATAACCACAGTTTGGTCTAAATTGTCAGTCTGTCACTGAATGCTGACAGCGAACATGTAGGAGATCGTTGTGCATCCTACGATCAAACCAAATTAATTGTGCTCATGTTCAACCTGATCGGGTTTCACATTGCGACAAACACACGTCAGACTGGTTCCATGAAATTTGTGACCCGGTCATTCTTTCGCACGTATCACTGAGCCACCCAGTCACTGGTGCCTGGACAGTGTGATCAGCGTCAACAGTAGTATACGAGTGGTCGACGTTAATATAGATCGGTCACAACCATAAAATAAAAGGAAAAAAAGTCGTAGCTTACCGATAAAAAGGGAAGGAATCCGACTAAATATATAACATAATTTGAACATTACATACAACTGATTGCATCTCCTGTATTTTCATATACTTTTCAGTTAGCGCCTTTCGAAAAGAAGCACTATACTCGAGTTTCACTCTTGCTAGAGATCAACCATAGCGCGGATTCCTGCCATGACTGGGATTAAAACCCCAGCTACGTTTTGCCAACACTGATTGTGGTTGGTCCTCAACGCCACTGTCAAAAAGGCACTGAAAACGATTGTATTTTGGCCTTGCTGAACGCCGAATACCTAAATGGGACCGAGAGTGAGACCAGTCACATTATGGCTACATGGTGGGCAAACCAAGTCAGGTTGCCAATTGTTGAGAGGAATCTACACGATTGGTCATGTACATTATTAATCCATGCATCTTGTTTGCTGTGTGGATATTAAAGGAAAATTCTTCTGGCCTAAGTGTACGTGACTGCTCCAGGTACACTGTTGTCTGGAATTTTCCTTTAGAGTGCACATTTAAGTTATAGCTCACTCTGGGCAAAGTGCTATAGGCTGTGGGGCTATGTAAAATAGATATGAGGTAATTAGTTGAAACATCTTAGAAAGCAGAGTAGACGGGCTGTACAGTGCGAGCTGGCCGATCGATGTGAACCCAATTTGGGAGCAGAACTGGTCATGTTTCATCACCAGAGGTCACTAGAATCCAGTGTTTAGACGGATGCAGAAAAGAAGCTAAACTTGTCTAGATAATAAAGAGTAATCAAAGTGACTATCTGACCATTCAAGATTGGAAACAATAACGATCCTATTTTTCTTGAACCAGCTAAATTAGATCGTTCTCTCTTCAGTGTTGTGTCGCTCCGTCAACTACTGCGATTGCCGCTTTCATTCTCCCTTCATGCCAAAAAGATTGAACTGTTAGGGTATGTTCTTCACATACGGTTGTCATGTTACAATTCATTTCATAATCTGCTTCCTAACCTTTTGGTCCGAGCTTCCGGTAAGAGAATTACGGTCTAACTAGACGTAGGCAAGTTCAAACACGCGGTAATAAACTCGGTGATCTTTTTTGTTCTAGTCACCACCATCAATTCTTTCAGTCCATTTCACACCCACGTGTGACGTTAGCACGTGCAGCTGCAACGGTGACTCATGGAATCGGTCCGTCTGACTCCAAAACATCCCTCCATCAACCGATCGATAACGCACGGTAGATTGTGGACTGGCTGGGTGATAGTGTAATTCACGCGACGTCGGTTCCATATCCGATGGGGCCTCAAATGTACACCGAGGTCAGCTGAACGACCATTTTTCACGACACTTGTCAAAAATATTCTTTGGTGGTCTTGTGCACTCAAAAATGTGACACATCCATTGACTACAACCAACAGGTCATCTACTAACCCTGTACACTTCTTTCCTTCAGAGTTTTCAAAAGCCGTCATTTCCGCGCTGGTGTGTTTTCCTACTATCTCTCTGTACAATACATCCGCGAAGTAAGAACCCAGCTACAAAAACCGCGGGTCATATCCCAGGGCTTACCCAATGGGCACGTCGCCTAACCGAGTCGGGTGAGCGAACGGGGGCAACGCAGCACAGTAATTACAGCCGGACTAGCTGACACGAGAGTGGACGCGCGCTTACAATCAAGCCGCTCGGCCCCATCGTCCGGTGTGACTAATTCGATGACTGCGGTTTTTTCTGGGACATACTCTAGAATAACTGTTCCTTCGGCGTTCGTCAGTGCGACTAATCCGTGAGCTGTAAATAGACCGCGCAATTGGGGGGTAATGTGCGCGTGCATCCTTGGTCACGGTAGGCTGAATGAATAGTGTTCAGACTGGGCAGCAAACTAACCAACTGAGTAAAACAAAATATTTTCTGAAAGTCACGCGACCTAATGTAAAATGCTAAATATCACCATAAAATAATGTTGAACATCGGACATCGCTTACAGTTCTGAACTCTCACAGACTCCTCAGGCAGCTCATTTCCAACAGACGTAGTAGACATTATTTTCGGTTTTGTTAGATCCTCCAGATGTGCATGTTTTTGTGTGAACTCTGGCCACGTCCTCATGTAGAAATCACTGAGCGTTTGACCTCACATTAGGTATTGACACAAATTTACTACAATACTCACATTGCAAAGTGATTAGCTAGAAAGGTGTGATTGTTTCTCTTTTACGTTTAACACCGATCACTTGACTTCATAGCTCGTGGGAACTTCATAAAATCAGCAATATCGTGTTCTCAATTATCCTAAGTGATGCTTGAGTACCACTGGTGTTCCCGTGTCATTGAGTGTTTCACCGTTTTGCACTTGAGAAGCGCTGGCCCATTGTCGCAGGGTGATCAGACAAGTATACCAGTACCGAAACGACATTGCCATCGAGTCGGCTGCGTTCCGGCAAAAACAGAAGCAATGCCAGTAACGGCTGTCTGTTGCACTCCAGTATAAAGGGCGGTTTTGGCAAGCAGTATAGGAGTACTCACCCAAACACTGCCTCTTCCATGAGCGCTGTTCCCTCAATATGGTACAAGAGTTAATTCTGCAAATATGCATTAAAGCTTCATTTCCTCCGAGAGTGGGGACACTTTTTAATGCACAGATCCCTGATTTTCCTAATGTACTGTAAAGTTAACTCTCCACAGAAAATATTCATTGCTTTACAACGATATAAAAAAGGCAAAGACAAGCATTTTATGAGCTGAAGTTCACCAAACCAAGCTCAGGGTAAGCTACACAATATGTTTGCAATATGGCTTAAGATGACCAACGGTTGAATTGCCATGAAACGTACGACAAATGATAGAGAGACTAATCACTTGAATTGCAATCTCGTTCTCACGTGATATCTGTCCTCCCGCTATGATCATTCTGGTCATTTTCTGCAGGTAGATCATACAACACCTCGAACTTTAATTTCGTTATCTCATTTAGTCATGAACCTTACTAAAAGGTACTGTGGCTCGGGTAGCTGCTTATTGCACCGGTGAAATGGAGTATACCAAAAGAATAAACATACACAAAAAAGAATGCAGTGGACAAAAACACAGTTGGACAGAAAAGAGTGTTGTGGATGCAGACAAGCTACTGATTGTGGCACGCTACCGTATTAGACGCCGTTACTGTGTTGAGATTGGACAGAAGCGGTTTCTTGATTGAAGAAGGCTCAGCCAATCAGAGTTCACACATATGCGACTGCATACGGAATTGTAGTCAGTCGGTGCCAACCAGTTAAAAACTGCAATCAGCTGCTGTTTAAATGTATATCGCATTAAACGACTGAGTTACTCGATGTAAGGTCGTGGAACGTAGCAAATAACTGGCCAATCAAAACGCAAGAACGTTTACCACTTAACGGCAACCACAAATAGTGTTGATCCTCCATAAAAAAGTTGTTTTTTCCAATAAATTGAAATTTCTTAGTGTTGTCCATACTGTTGTTCTTCTGGTTTTATCGATTCGGTAGCTCGACACGCGACAGTTACTGATCAGCAGTTTTTGTGGTCACGAGGTCCCCAACCGGTTGTCGGCACCTACCCACCTAATTCAACGAAAGTGTCACGGGCGGCATACTTCATGACCATATCCCTATTTGATGACTACGCAGTTCTATTCAGCTATTGCTGGTCTCTCACTACATTGCTTGGTGTTACGAACCTTCGGATGGTACACGGAATGTCCCGTGTACACACACCGTGTTGTTGTATCGGTGCTCCATTTGTTCTACACATTTCTCATATGCTACTCTGGACGAACATTTTGCTCACGTCATCCGGACTCGGCTGAGTCAGTACTTACGTCTTTGTCTGATCAGAGATCAGATTTTAACCAAGTTGGCGACGGTTTTTTATTAGTTTGGTTTCCACTAAACCCTGCTACTAACTCTTTTCTTTTGCTGTCTCAGGTAGGAGGAGCCTGAGACGAGCAACAATCTACAGTGAACACTTCCTAGTGTAGCACCTTTGCTCAAGCTGGTAACGGTAGTCTGTCAGTGCAGACTTTGGCGGCTTGTGTTGTGTCATACAGATATTTTACAATGTAGAGAAATTCACAACATCGCTCACCAGGAGAATGTTTCATCCTTATGTGTTAACAAAAGGCTAAGATGCTTTTCAGGATGACCTCAATCACGACATTTACCATGAAGTGTGATACTGAACAACCTTGACTAATTCATTATATTCGTTCACTCGATCGGACATGCTAACTTGGTTCTCATATAAGACTTTATGGTTGGGGCAATCTCAGAACATGGTCTTTTCAACTGATCCGAGGCCTCCTGGAGTATCCAAATGAACAATGGGTAGGCCCCAGAAGGTGACCTCATGTGATTTCATGTTTGTATTAAAATTGCCCAGACCCGTGACCCATAATTGGTTTAGTACCACTTGTTAATAAAAATGGTCCTAATTTTGGAAGTAGTAGAGAAGGAACGAAATATTGCTGCTACAAATAAGTGGTATCATAGTCCTATCTTTGTCAGTTGACAACGAAGTGGATCTGTTGTTCCCATTTGCTTGGCAGATTTATGTGCCATCACTTGGTAAGTCGTTTGGTAGGTCATTTGTCATCTATCGCAGTTACTGGGCAAGCAAAATTGGGATAACCAACTCTATAGTATAAAGATTCCACCCGTCACGTACATATTTTTGTTCTCGTCTGAACTCCATCATTTGGAGAGAAGAAGAATTAGGTTTTACTGATTCTACGAGTACTGGTGATTGGGGTGAGCTGGACATGGTTGCTCACTATGATTTCGCAAAGATGTTTGGGAGATATTGTTTCGACAACGATTCCTGAACCTATCGTAATTCATTCTACCAGGAAAAAATAAACGTTTGCATTTAACATTTCTCCCGTTTCACAGGTATTTACCTTCGCCTGTTGATTTTTATTTCACCATACCTTGGCATGTTAATGATCTTTCTTGGTACGTTATGTCAAAAACAAAACTGTGAATATGACGCAATTTAAATTTAGAAATGATCCATTTTCGAAACATTTGGACTTCGGCTGAATTTGAACCAGTGACAGAAACCACATGCGCTAACGCTCTACCAGCTGACCTACAAAGCAACGCCGGAAGATCAGAAATTTCACATTTGGACCTAGTTACCCATTCAACCAACTGTGTCATATTGAATCCACCAAATGATTCAACCGATTTACCGCCCAAGCAGGATTTCTGGTAGCTCAGCTGATAGAGCAATTGCCGCGTTTGGGTATGTTGTCTAAGTCGCTGGTTCGAATCTAGCCGAAGTCCGGATTTTTCGCAAATGGGTCTCTTCTAAATTATCAAATCTGCCAAGCTACTTATCAGTAATTCCATTTTAATTAACAACCTGCTTGTTGAAATCGTTAACAAAATCACGTACCATGCACGCTTCAGCCTGTAATTGCGATCGTGTGGGGGCTACCAGTGATTTCTGCGACCCCGTATCTGGTCAATGTCCGTGTCGAACCGGGGTGGCCGGACGTCAGTGCGACCGCTGTGATCGGGGCACCGAGGGGACTTTGCCCAATTGCCGACCATGCGGTGAATGTTGGACCAATTGGGACAAGGCGATCGACAAAGTAGTTTGTAAGTCCAAACTGTACAAGTGATGATTGTATACATCCTTTATCTTTGCACTGAGAAGCAGTGAGGATTATCAGATATTCATTCTAAATAAGTACACTGGATTCACATACGTCCATATGTCTCATTCTTATTGCTTTTTCAATTGACAGCGGAATTGGACAGATTACAAAATCAGACTGGACGCCAGTTGCCTGCAGAATTGAAGTTGCTTTTCAATAATCTTGTGGAACTGTTGGATCAAATAGAACATGTACCTTGGATGCAAATGGACGATGAGAAAATGGATGAATTACAAAAAGTTATAGGACGCACTGAGTAAGAGTTTCATTATTTTGAAGTTATAAAATAGACTCACCTGGGTTAATAAAAACTACAACTCATCGCCTGTTGGTAGACCAGATTTTGTCATGACTGTGTTAGCATCTAGCACTAACATATACTGCTGGATAAAATATGGACATATGTAGTTGGCTTCGTTTAGCTCCTTCAGATCTGGTACAAGAGAGTCGGCAGCCATTCACAACTCGCTATACTTTCACATATGAACTGGCTAAACATCCATTCACTGAGAGTGAATGAAGTAACTTGATCTTATTGTCTTCTGGGAACACCTGATCATGCGACGTTTGCGGAAAGCCACTCATGCAATCTTATATCATTTCAATTGACTCCGCCCAATTAAATTTAGTCTAACATGCTAGTCGGAAGGTGGTTCGAAGAGTCACGATTTCGCCATAGCAAGATACGATGAACTGTACGAGTTTAAAGACCTAAATGTGTATGACTCAATACCAATATGAACATTATTGTAGTGTACGATGATGGTTGTCAAGTTCACACATGAACTGCCCCTAGGCCAACTACAAGGAAAGAGTTGACCTTTATGAATAACACCGCCAACTAGTTGATTTATAAAAACTTCCCATTTAGACATTTACCAGTAGTATTGTTCGTCCAGAACGATGGTGCCGTGACCAATGCAAATTGATCTGTGTTAGTGTTTAAATTTCCATACAATAGAAATGCTACCTTTTTCAAAGTGACTTTGTTCTCATAACATCGCCTATTTTTTTCCAAATGTGTACGATACCCGGGGCATGGTATCCGTTCAGGTGTAACGGTGACAGGTTCAGTGCGCTGGTGTGGAAATCAGTCAATGGAAGAATGGATCGTATTTATCCCGTGTCACCTTGGCGACCAATTGCGAAATGCTACTGCATGTTCACAGAAGTTCAGCGAATCGAAATCGAAATCAAATCCTTTCCTAGTTTTGGTCCAGGTCGAGTAATCGACACCGATTACACTGCCTATTTGTATTGTCCACCATTACGTACTTGTAACTGTTATCTGTACGGGCTGAACGTTGGAAACAAACCTACTTATGTATTAGTCCAACAGCGTGTAAATGGCAGAAGGTGTTTATGGATTGGGATAGAAGGTTCTACATGATTGCCTGCTCACTTTCTACCGGACGTTAAAGGGCTACATATATGAATGAAAACAAATTAGTACTGATAAAAATGAGATTTGGAATTAGTAGAGAGTACAGTGACAGCCACATGTGACCAAAACCCTCCTACCGTTAAGCTATAAGCCTAGTAAACCATAGGATACTGATAATCTTATATATATATATATATATATATATATATATATATATATATATATATACGCTCTTATCATAAAATGAACTCACGCCGGGTATCCTCTTCAGAGCTTCTTCTGCACAAGGGCTTCATTGTAAAATAGACAGAACAATCATCCATTTATAGCCTATGACTCGTCAATGCTTGACAAAATGAGTTACGGACAAATGTCGGTTGAACACATTATCGTATTATTCCAATGCTTCATATTTAGCCTGTTGATAGTCTTGTACAATTTAGTCTTACAGCATTCACCGTGTTCGCGCTCGGTTTGAGGAGTGATCTCCCGGTCTAAGTTGATAATTTTGTGTGTACTTTGAGGTATTGCTTCGACAGAGCGTACTATCATAGCTTCAGCCATCCAGTTCCAGTTTCATGTCATCCTTTCTCGTTACACACCGGCATGAAAAACCACATGCCTTACTTGTCTGGTTCAGTCGCAGAATGAGTAACAAAGTGATGTCTGCATTAGAAGCATCAGCTGTTCGTTGATCACCCGTGAAAAATGGCATCAACCTATTTCTCAGACGTCTGCAGTGATATCCTGTAATGTGCGTTCCATCTCATATGACCTACTGCAGTACATGTATCTGATGGTGGCAGAAAATTGCTGAAGATTAAGGTCCTGTTGAGAGATTCTGAAGTACTGATCAAATGCATAACGCAGGCTATCCAGTTGAACTGAAAAATGTCGTTGTAATTAAACAAGGGTTTAATTGCAAAGTCCGTTGCAGTTGCAACATCCAAGTGCACTGAGGATGGGATCAACAGTTCCCACGTTCAGGACTTACCATCCTTCGTCCATTATGACCTATATGGGCGGTCTTTTGATCAAGTAATCTTTAAGACGAGAACAATACTGTAGTTTATTTCAGCTGTCCTCTTGCCTTTGACTGTGATCACGTTATCCACTCCACTTATGTGTTCCGTATTTGTCTTGTTTTATTGAGTCTTTTCACTGAAAAGTAGTCTTAATCCCTATTTGTATATCCTTGGCATACGACTTAATACTTTCAGATGCATCCACCGATTCACCTGATGTGTAATCTGGATGCCTCTTATTGTGTTCACTTGGTTTGCAGTTTTGGGATCAAAGTCCTGAGATTCAACAACCGCATTTACAGATTAAATACAGAATGAAGACATTTATCGACAGTAGATCTAATGGTGACTTCACTGCTCTCTATCGCTAGCACAAATGAACACAACACTGGTAATGGACTGTAGATACCGTTCATCTAAGACTTACTCAATGATGCAAGTTCTGATGGTTGCTACTGATGTCTCATTTTAATACCCACTTCATACAAATTGCCTAGTGTTCCTTGATATGTTGTGATGAATTCTCTGTAACTGAATTGATTTGAGGTTTCTTGCAAACAACTGCTGGCAATATGGTTGCAGTTATTTATCATTACAACCAATTACCAACAAATGTTTAGTGTTTGGGTCATAATTAAAAGTTTCCTTTGGTTCACACAGTTAACTCAGTCATAGACAAAATACCGTATTCGTTTCTGCTGAGGTAATCAGTAGTCCCCTGAGCTCACCCTTCTATTCACAGAAGTCGTTTGTTTAGCTCATACTACCTTGTGGGGTAGCATTCAGAAGAGACGTGCAGTTACCTCATCGAATTTCTACCGTTGTATCTGCCACGGACAAAGGATACTTGTTAAGATGTAAAGTTTGCTCTCGATTCGTTTAAGTCGATTACTTAACTGCTAATCAGTCGAAGGATCGAGCGATCGAGAAAATGTAAACACTTCGAGTTCATGCAACATTGAGTGAGAGCCGTAGCCACAGGAGCATGCTTAACGTTTGTAAAACCTGTTGTAGCCTTCCTCCCTCAAATGTATTTACTGAGCACATGACTTGTGACATTTTGAGTCGACAGTTTTATCATCCGCAAAATTAGTTAGAGGCATGTTGAATACACACTGTTCATCAGCAATATTATTAACACAAGAGTATACCCTGTCATGTTATTGTCGATAATATAAATAACAACAGTGCTATGGTTGGATATTACGCACAATAATGATCTCTGTTATGTTTCAGTGCACTACTTCAAAAAATCAATTCCTTCGATTCATCACCAGAAAGTGTAAACACATTATCAGAGAAGTTGTTTGTCGATATGGATGCAGAATCCACTCGCAAGAGACAGATAACGGACTTACAAGACAAACTGGAAAAGATAACCAAACGTTTGGACGAGATGCTAGAAGAAGCCGGTAAAACCGAACGGTTGAATCCCGAGGGTAACTGATATTTGATGTGAATACCTCATTACGTTGTGTGATTGAACGTAAACGTACGCACAAACACTGTGATCCTGCCCCCTAGTAAAGGCCCAGGTGTGGTTATTCTCAATCAATCAGAATATGTTTCTAGCATAGACTGTATCCTATCAGATGTAGTCCAGTTCGCCGAAGTAATACTGTAGTGAAAAGGCGTCCAATAAAGCATAATCTTTGTTGTCCAGCTCGCTGGTTGCCATGCTACAAGCGCGCTCGCGTTCATGGATCAGAATTCCAATCTACAACACCCCCAATTTTCGCTCACACGTCGTGTAGACTTCTGCCCGGTTCATGTGTGTGATCGACGCCTTCTATCTGAAGGTTTTCCGCCTGCCATTCCTCGTCCGTTGGTCCGATCACGTCGAACGAGGGCTCGTCCGGCGCTCGCGTTATCTACACTCTATCCACTATGGGCTTTGACCGTATTCTCCGACCGTGCCGAGATATTCCTCCGATTGTTGGAATAATCGCGCCCCCGATCTGGTCCTCCATCCCATTTTGCCTGCCATTTCTCGCCTGTTGGTCTGATCCAGTTCAGCGATAACTCAACCGGTTGCTCATGCTGTCCCCGATCCGCTCGCTGTGGGCTTCTGGACGTATCTCCACTCTCGTTGACGTATTTCGCCGAGCCTCTGAATACTCTCACCACCGGCTTGAGAGTCCACCACAATATGAACAGTTGGTTACAGGACTTTATTCGAGGACCTATCATGAATTAGCTGCCAGAGAGACGTAAACACAGCGTTTGTGCGGTCTGCCGAAGATACACAGACCCGAGATCCCACGGAGACCTATACAATCACTGACAAATTCCTCCTATCACGGTCTGGGGAAATGGCTGCTAAAAGTTCACATGTCGGTCGGTCAAGGTCCATTTGTGCACACATACTCTTAAGGACATATTTGAATTTGTAGAAAGCGTACGCCATATGAATACTGCTAACAAGATAGTGACGTTGTGTGATGCCCAATCGTTGCCTTTAGTTGTAGTGATCAACATCATTCATGACTGTATGATAGAGAAACATGTGAAGTTAGCCCTGCTGGCGTTTCATTTATGCAAGCTACTTATCGTATGAGGCAGCAACGTACAGTTTTTACTCAATTGACACTTTGTCGCCAGGTAACTGGCGTGACCATGGGTAGTCCTCTCAGACGTATGCTAGCGGATATTTTTAATGATTCGCTTAAGAAACACGCATAGAACATTGTAGGCTCAGCATATTTGTACAAAAGATACATTGACGATATATTTGTAGTGCACCAATCACATAACCAAACAAAAACTATGTGCATATATCTTAACAGCCTCCACCTTAGCACTAAACTTACCACCGAAATCGGGGAGGATAATCAGATATTTTTCCGAATGTCAGACTGACTAAACGTGAAGACGGATCTCTCTCCAGAAGCACTTTCCGAAAGCAAACATGAATTGGCCACTTATTGCTTATTGATGGCCTTGCACCAGTCGCATACAAACGTAGGCCGGTGCGAACACTATGCCATGGAATTCGTAAAATCTGTTCGGATCAGCATATTTCTGAGAAGCTTGCTTTTACCTAAAAGATTCTTACCCGAAATTGATATGAAGTTTGTTTTAACTAAGAGCACTCCTTGCCGCTTGTCTCCTGACCAGCCCTCGCAACAGTACCACAGAAAAATATGTTCATATCTCTACCCTACAGAAGGGACGATATGGCACTGTTCATGAGAGAAACGATGAAAGCAACACTTATACGTCAGCTAACTTAATTGCGCCGCACCGAACAACTGGCGTTTCGTCAACTCCGGGAAAAGATCCAGTGCCCACATTCTTCAATTCATACATTATTTATGAATGTACCCGTGCCTGCGGTTTGCAGCACGTCGGTCGCACAATGAAAGCACTGCACACTCGAATCTCGGAGTATCTTTCTAAAAGGTTTTTGTGCGCCAAAAATGGGACTGCAAACATTACAATTACAAAACATCTACAATAACCTGGCCATCGAATGGACCCCATTAAAGCATTCGGTGTTATCTGCCAGACAATTAACAAACACGCCTTAGTTTCTTCCGAAATGCTTGTTATACACCGTATGAAACCACCGTTGTGTTCAGAAACAGATGGTAAAGAGCCTATTGCTACCTTGGTAATACGTTACATAGACTGAATATAATTCTTATTTTTGTTCTTTTTTCTTTCCTCCCTGTTTACACCTCACGTCTACATCCGTATCTGATATGATCATTTTCGATCATACGACCGAATGATGATTGATCATATTTGCCGTAGGTTCCCACACGTTCTAATAGTCGTACACCATTTCGTGTACGCTAAGGAGTGTAACTGAGTGTACACCATACATAATGATTGTTGGATTCTTTGAATTTATTCAGAGACTACATTATGTCACATCGCTAAAATGCCAACAAAACAAAATTCGTTTTATAGTAGCTGAACCGTATTGCGTTACCAGTGAATGGTTAATGTTTACTACTCATCACAGTTTATATGATATACACTATGTTTGGAACTGATTGAGAATTCCAAATTTAGGAACGACTTGTAAGCAGTGGGTACTCATACTCATCAATGCAGTTTTTATTGAAACGGCACTTATGTGCGTTTTTCAGACTTGTTTACAGGTAAAACGTTACCAAAAACACTCAGTACGGATTACCAACAAGTTGCTCTGAAATACTGAAGGCTTTGATTACCTAATAAAACTCAGTTGTAGTTACTCAAATAATCCATTGGTTTCTGTGTAAGTAAATACTGCCATCGGCCATCTGATCTAATACTTGTATACCCGAAATAGCACACGCTATCGTGCTGATCATTAACAAGCATCAAAAACCTCACATACTAGTAGATTATCCACTTCGTTCTGTATAGTCGTTAGATGAATACAACTTAAATTACTATGCACCAGTAATCATAATATCACCCAACAATTTCTTGGGTTTCGTGATTTCAGCTTGGAGTGAAGATCTAGTCAGAGGATCATTGATTAGAATTGACTGGAGTTACTGTCTCCTCTCGAGGCGAACCAGCATTACATACAAGCAAGTGTGGTTGAGCATTTACGCATGATAACTCGTCCGTATTATTAGATCATTGGCGCAGTGGTAAGCTAGGTTGTCTCAAGAAAACGTGCCTGGGGTTCTAGTACTGGCCTTGTCAAAGATATACACAACTGAGGAGTATGGTACTTCTTTCTGAAAGGGGTTGACTGGAAATACTCATGGTTGGCGGCATTCGAAACGGATTAGCCTGTCACAGTGACCGAAGCCGAAGGACGCCTGCGCTTTAAACCATCACCCCAAGTGGCTTTCGCTGCACCATTTGCAGTTCCACTCACACACCACGTATCCGGTGTAAACCCGTGGGAATTAGACCAGTAGGTGTGTGAGTGAGGTCTTGGTGTCCAGCTGTCCAATGCTGGTTAGCTAATTGAATGGCTAGCACGAAGGGGAAACCCTTATCTCTCGGAAAATAAACAGTGAGAGAGACTGCAATGACAAGATCTATACTAAGAAGAAAGATATGTCAACTGTAATACAAGAAACCTTTAAGTATACGGATGCATGCTATTGTAATCAAGAGAGAATAAAGTTGAAAAATAAAACCCAAAGTTGAACTAAGATAAGATCAGACAGACGATTCATCATTCAATACACCAGCAAAGCCCAAGAAAAGAGTAGGTAGAAGATCACAGACACCCCAGTATCTGAAAAGAGGGGCGGATTTGTTGCCAAACGACCATGGTCTTGGTCGATGCAATCACTAAAAAAAAACAGAACGGATATGCTGGTATGACCTACCTGAGCCTAGCGTACTCATTGTCTCTTCGCCGACGGTGCATTATGAGTACGAGCTCTAATGAGAGCGAAACTCGAGTCTAGTGCTTCTTTTCGAAAGGGGCCAACTGGAAAGACTATGAGGATGCGACAGCTGCGATCAATTGTGGGTGATGTTCAACTCGAAATTAACCAACTCCCCGACTACTCATTAGTAATCATTATGAGTACGTTGGTGACCTACTAATCCCAAACGGTCAGCGCATTCGCGGCCGCACACATCGCAACGCCATATAGTCATGTCACCACGACCTATGGCACCGATGTTTCCCTTGCGCACCGCGCGCTTTCGTTCTCGGCCGCGCAATAACTGCTCGTTGAACTCGCGGACGCCCGTCCGAATTGTATTCCTCCAAGCAGACCGGTTCAACGCTAAGTCTTCCCAACGTCTAAAATCAATTTTACAACGTGGAAGACTTACCGACTGGAAATACTACGGTAGTACTGTACGGTCCATCTATGCACACACACACGCACGCACTCAATCGCCCACTCACGTGAACCGTCCCGTTTCACACCTGCCGGTTGCAAAGGTCACATGCGTACAGACATGCTTTGTACTTTTCTCATAGGCTTGTTATTGGCTCATCGATACATAGCAAAACAAATAATCACCTTTACATACATTTTCTCGGATGCTTTAAATTTTCAGGCGCACGATTGGCTGTACAACGTGCCTCAGATGTTGGTAAACAAATTAAAATGATGCAAGACTCTATTGAGTATCAACGTGCATCTATGGAGAGCAATTTGAATAGAGTAAAGGCTGAAATGAACGCGGTGAATTCACGTGGAAACACGTTGAATGACGATTGGGCTCAACTGGATCGAAGGATCGGCGAGTTTCGAGATCAGATTCGACAAGCAAACCGTATGGTAAGTTCACTGCAGTGTGGGCGTACTTAGTCATTTGCGAGCTATTGAGGAAGTAAAATACTTCTTTTCAAGGACTTTGAATGCGCACTCACGCGGAACATTTACGCTGTGTAATGAAACAAGAAGATAAACCTTTGTAAGAAAACGTTCGAACTAGGCATTTTAATTAAGATGTTTATTTTGTATGCATTTTCCAATGAGGATGCGCGTTAGTCAGTGCAACTTAATCGCACCATTGTTTCGTTGAAGGTTTCTATCTGAAAACCGCGGGCTGACTGAGGAAAGGGAACAGCGGTGAATCTTGACCTATGACTAATTAGCTAATTAACGGATTCTCAAACATACGCATATGTGTTCGCTTTAATTCACTGGTGTCTGTATAATTCGTTACGCATGGTGACAACACCAGGTAATCAACGACAGGGGCTGCCAGTATGTGTTCCAACCGACCGAAAGGCGCGTTATTCTTGCGAAGTATATTTGTTAATAGTACTCATCTTGTGATGCATGGCGCACTTCTCACACACTGAAAACTGCCGTCAGGTTTAAAGGGCATTCCATAGTCTTGAACTTTACTTGTCTCCGTGAGGCATTGCAGGCTTCCGAGATGGAATCCGAATGATGAAGCAAGGTTATCGTTCGACACCTTGTCAGACATGAAGTGGACTCGAAGTTCCGTAAGAGGTTGTGTTTTTTTCTGGTCGGATTTGAATTTTTCTCAGACGCTTAGCAACCCTTCAACTGCCAAACCCAGCTCATCATACAAAACTTAGTATGTGCACGTATATGGCAGGGAGATTCTCAGATTAATCACATAATAATGAAAACGATGTAAACGGTTCATTAGACAAAGTAGAAGAACAACAAAACAACGATGCTGGATGAACTGCAATTTATCCCTTCGAATCACAGCCTTGGTTCCACAGTCTGCAACCATGCAGATAGTGTTATATGAGTGGTGCAATCGTTTGCTCGGATGCAAACAGAGAGTAAGGTGATTATGACTATTCACGTCTGCTGCTTGAGTTACTTGTAACTCGAAAATGGATCGCCACTCTTAAAATAAGAATGAATCCAAAGATTTATATATGCGCCGGAAGGACAAACGTGCACGATGACCTCAGCTTTTGAACAGAGCCCGTAAAGACCAGGATGAACTCAGTCATGCACGTGAGCCAAGTCAAGATCGGCTACCTGCGTCACAGTCTGGTGACAACTGATTAGTTTAGTGAAACAAAGTGGGAGTGAGTAGAACACAGTGATTGAAGTTCTGGCGGTTGATTAGAAATAAGGAATACAAATAAAGGATTATTTTTCGGGTTAGGTGTCAACAGTGTTGCAGCATTTGTGACTTAACTTTCATCTTTGCCGATCTGTCGCATTAAAGAAACATCTTAGGAGTCCACCTCAATTAGTGTTTGGATGTTACTCCACTAAAGCAAAACCGGAATGCAGATCCAAATCATAAACACGAACACTGGTTTCAACAGTTCCTTAAATATACCGTTTCTCATACTAGACTGGAGGAGAGTTAAATCAAGGCTATGTGAATCTAAATTTTGCCAAATGAGCTTGACTTAATTGATCCAACCCCAAATTTGAAAAGTGGTTTACCTTAGTAATATCACTTTCATATTATAACACCCAAGAAGACTAAACCCACCAGATGTTAGCCATTGTATGCAGAACGTTTTCGTCGTTCTCACCTATACCTATTTGTGAGAAAGATCACCTGGTTGGAAAACTTTGCTCACTGGTTACCTAAAAAGCGCGTCCATTTTCAGCTATCATTCATCTGATTGACGGGGTGTCTGGCAGTCATAGAGCACACAAGCAAGTTGCGATTTGAACAGACAAATTGATTAGCTTGTCATTATTTGCTACCCAATGTGGGTATAAAGCTTACGTATACTGTCTTCGACTGGTTTTTTTATAAAACAGCTGTGTGGTGACAACAATTTGCCACCACCGGAACACGTGGACTCTAAACTATGCCCATCCAACTGTGGTGGGGCTGCCTGTGACCCGGTGTCCCGCTGGCTTGGGCTACAATCGGCCGCTCTGATACGCGTCCTCCGGAGTGCTGAGGGTGGATTTCCGTCCAAATTTGTTGACCAGGCCACAGATGTGCACTACGAAACTGGTCTAATTGGTGGATGTGGAGTCAATGAGGGTTGCAATGCAAGCGTGGGCGGTCGAATGCGCAATCTGATGGAACAAAACTTGGAGCTCCATACTCGCTTGGCTAATGCAGTTCAAGGCGTATATCGGGCGGAGGCACTGATTTCAAAGGTAATAACCATACTTTGAAAACGAGGCTTGTTGTCTGTTGAATGACGTGGATTGATTAGTAAGTGGAATAATCAGTGTTCTTCAATAGATACAACTAGTTACCCAAAAGAAGCCTTCGGGATTTACTTATTACTCGCGTATATGTTTATTATATCTATCGATTAACTGTAGGACTCACACATGAATTATCAAGTGTACCAGAATGTGGATCTGGAATACCGCTTCAATAGCGGTTTGAAATTTGTTTTGAGATTCTCTTGGCAGCTCGTTTGGTCAAGCTGGCTTGAAGCATTGCTCTTCGCATAAAGTCGGTTGTATTGAGCAGATGATTTTAGCAAGCTTCTCAGGTTCGTGACATAAATAATATGCTCCCACAGGCACAGTAGTCCAGTTCCTTCCGCCAAATAAATGGAGGTCAACATCAACACCAGTAAGCGCTTCTATGCTGGCGTACTTCGGCCAATCCTTTGGGATGTTGTAACAATACTCAGTTAGCGACCGACTATTAGACAGAAGTGCACAAAAAACCAGGCTGTTAAATTCACAACACCACCGTCTGTATGACCACTCAACTCTCGGCACTATGTCACCTCCGTATTTCCATTTGACACTTAGGTGTTTTTTGTATTACTTATAGGAACTGGGTCACTTCTGATAGACACGGTTTCTTACACTGCTAAAGTTCTCAGCTACAATTGTTTTCACTAGTTTCTTTTTGGTCTTCACTATTAATGACCTATCAGCGTTTTAATGGTAACATCAAGATCCGAAATTACAATCGTGATTATCGGTAATTAGGTGTAAATGAGATATCCTGCTTTGATGGGTAGTGCTTACTGGGATATCAAATTTTGTAAAAATATCCATCACATGCAGTGCCCCCAGATTGGTACTTTGTTAAGCACCCCAATCGACTATTCATGATACATGGGATAATTGCAAAGAAACTGATAAATAACGAAAGATACGGGATTGAACCATGGTATCTTTCTATCACTTCAGTTATGTACAACCGACATGATTATTTAACCACCAGGTTCAGCTCGTAGGCTTGACTGTTGCTGTATCTATTGTCTTATTTTTGGTATGCGTTTAAACAGACCTTTCATTTGATCATTCGCCAGTCATTCTATTACATGGAAATTTGAACAACAGGCGTAAACATGGTTCTCGTAAATAGATGATGTTCTTTAAAGTTACGAAAGAGTATTTGGCCAGGTTTAAGAAAACAAAACAAAAGTGAAGTTGAAAATTCAAGAAACAACTCTTCTAAAGAGTAGGAGAGAGTGGTCAGATGAACACTACTCAGAAATCGATGGCCTAGAAGTAAGCTGTGAACGATCCTAAATCATGACCGAGCATCACCCACTCCCAGTGTGGATGGTCAGACGGATACTTATTTGGCGAGCGTTTTGGACTAACATGAGCAGTACATTCATGCTACGGCAGGTTAGCATGTGATCACCCCAGCATCACCCGGGCAGATGTCATAGTAACAAATATCCGCTGCCTTGACAATCAGATATTTCGTCCATACGCTACGTGACCCAAACGAATTAGATGGCCATAACGCTAACCGTTCAGCAAACCACATCCTCAAGACCCACTTGAAAAATGCTCCACAGTGCTCCTTAGGTAGTGCAATCCAGTGCGTCTGTCACACGTGAATAAGAACGGTATGAGGAATCAAACTAATTTATACTACCTGTAATAGTTTTTTGGTCCCCATAAATCGCTCAAAAACAGCAGAACCACATATCAGGAATATTTTATTTGCAGGTACATTCAGATCGTAGGGAAGCTGAAGAAACGGTTGTCAACGCGATGGCAGAGGTACACGATCTGAAAAGTCGTTTAGAAACAATGTACAATCTGACCGACACGCTGATTAAGGAGGTAGAAAATTACACCGCACTGTACAGTGAATTGAAAAAAGAACGCTTCGATCAAGTGAGTATGCTTAGTTACTAGGTTTTGGCTACATCTGTGTGAAAGCTCAGCTGTAATATAGATGTTTATTTGAATGAAAAACCCATTTATGAAAAACAAGTGAGAATTTTTCCTTTTCACAAATGATCGGACTACGTTAGAATCTGAAAAAACAAATGGCTATACAACCTGTGAAAAATAAAGTTGTACCAGTTTGGGTGTTGTGTTTAGCATGTTATTGGTAAATCGATTGTGAATAGCACAAAGTTACGATCAAGTTGTAATACTCTACGTTTCAACCACCTCGGGTGGTCTTCCCCAGGATTTCGATTACAACACTCTGTTGATAGCCACACTATGTTTAACACTGAAATCACAGATATCGTTAACCTTTTCAGTGAGTTGAAGAAGTCATTGACTTGTTGAGCAACTTGGAAAGAAGTTCCAGTCGATGAGTCATCGATTAGAATTAACAGGCCAGTTACTGTGTCTCTTCTCGATACGATTGAATAATCAGAGCATTATTTACGAGCGAATGTGGCTGAGCGTTAACATATGATGGTTTGGGCAAGCCTAATGTGAGGTCAATGGAGCAGTGTTCGACACGTTTGCATCATGAAAGCGTGACCGGAGTTCTAGTCTCCGCCGTGGCAAGGATATGAACCGCTGACGAGCTCTAATTAGAGCAAAACTCGAGTCTAGCCTTTCTTTTCAAATGGGGCCGACTGGAAAGTCTATGGGAATGCGACATTTGCGATCAGCTGTCGGATGATGCTCAATTTACATGAAGTACGTAATCTGGCGATTACCAATCTATGAATTTCCAGAACTTTTATGAACTGCTCATTATTCCATAACTAGTTCTGCAGTGTCTATATTTTTATATGAGATCATTGTAAGTCACAATATAAAAATGTTATTTTACACTTGTTTATTGATAGTGAAGTGATGAGGGTCTAAAAAAACGACTAAGGCAAAGTAACAAGATCACTCTATAGATGTGGATTTCTTTACTCTCCAAACAAGTGCACAAACGACCTATGGCTCAATTATCGATTGGACAGGCACTATGTACCTTAAGCACGTGCCACCTGAGAAGCCTATACACACTGGTTTTCAGTCATCGCATTGATAAGTCGATAATCCAGAGCTGGATGAACGTACATTTTAGCCTTGGCCTAAGGATATTGCTAAAAATAACATCGCCCAATCAGTCTACGTCATGTTGTTCGGTATCACGACGGTTGCTTACAAAAGCAAATTTTCTGCAGCCAGTGGGCGATAATTAACTTTAGGTATATTTCCTGTGTCGCGTGTGCAAGTCGATTGTTGATCTGATCAGTAATACGACCAACGTGCACCGAAGTATACAGTGTGCATACAGGCAAATTGCGAGCACAACAAGGCTTGACCTCTCACCTTCTTCACGTACAGTGTATTCACTTTTCGTGATCGATACCATACGTAGATCGCACGGTTGCATGTGGAATTTTGTGTTAGTTCTGTATACACAAGAGTCAATTTAGCTAGTTCCTGTGAATTTTCAGAATCTGAAATCCATCCAAACTGCCAAACTCAATGTAACCTTCAATGAAGCTCGGCAAATTGTACAAACACTGGAACAAAGGGCCAGAGAATTGGAAAACCGCGTGCAAGAAGTTCTGAAAGAAACGGAGGAAAATCGAAAGATTTCGTCTGACCTGGTCGCTCGCGCTCAGAACGCAAGGTTAGAAGTATTTTCAGGAGTTGACCTTGTTTAATCCTAGTCATCCTGTCGTACTTGGCATCCCAGTGTTTACCAGTTGACACTATGCGTGATAAATCACAGTAGTCTACAATTCCCTCTTTATCGTGCCTAGCTGAGTCATGACTTTGAGAACTGCTCGCTTAGTTCTATTTGGTAATTAGAAGTCGAATGCGAGTACGTTAGAACCGGATGCACAGTGACCGCCCTTTCAGAGTCCTGAAAAAGTGCTATGGAGAATTTTTTACGTGGAAGGTTTTTCTCTCAAATCACCGTTTTTTGGCATAGCAACGTTCATTGCGCTACGTAAAACATTCTTGTCAGGTGAACACTTAGTTAATGTGATGAGTATACATCTGCAATGTTTGTGTGTTAGTTTGCTTCTTCACGAGACGCTACTGCCAACTTATTGATCTATTTTATGACTGTGTATGTGTATGATTACATTCAGTCAAGTGAGGTGAGTTATTTCCGAAGCCTGATAGTGTCCTATATTGGTTCTGATGGCCGTCAATGAGTTGGGACCGACCGAGCTCGAAAAATGACTTCTGCCGTTGACTGTATACGCCACGTACATAATCTCGACGGAAGATTATTGTAAAGTAATTATTATAACTAGAGTTCCATGTTTTGCATTCTGAGCATCACACCATTGTTTTTATGACTGCAACTTTTATCTAGTGGTGAAGGTCATTACATGAAAATGCTAAACACTGACAGTGAGCACATTAGCTAAGTAGGATTAGTACTGTAAAACAAAATGACAGATCCACGTAACTCAAGGTCTCGTGTATACTTTTTTATCACCAATGGTTCCCACTGATCATTAGAGTCCAAAAACAGTTTTATTTCTTTTGTTTTTACCGAGTTGCGCAATCTGTTTCCAATTGGCAGTCCCGTCAAATTTTCAACTAACCGGAAATCACTGTATTGACGACACAGTTGAATAAAGCCACCAAGCTGGGAATATTGACACCACATGTGATCACCCACGTGTATTTCAGGGCACGTAGTAGAATCTGCCCTTCAAGGATCACTGTAGTTGACCGAACTATCCCAGCTCGGTCGCGCCAGCGTGTGTATTGCCTTAGAGCCACCTATTTTGAATGTATACCCGTTCGGAAGACACACGAGGGAAAACACAGTAAGCGAGCAAATGGTCTAAGGGTTTATCAAAGCTTTGTTGACTGAAAAGAATAGACTTCACCAGACCTCAAGCGCTCTACGTGTTAGTGCCGCTCGCGGTGAACATTAAGGGCGTTCAAACGTGGCTACCATCAGTACACTCAACCTGTTAACTCCTGCATATTTTTGTGAGGCTTTTTCATCCATCGAAAACCTGTTTGTCATAGCTTCATGATTCGATCTGTGTTTACATACTACTTTGAAACATTGCACACTGGGACCCGCGATTATGGCAATTGTCTGTTGACTTTTTTTTATCTCGAAAGTGTCAAACACAGAGGACTCAGACGCAGTAACCAAAACAAACAAACCTATAACTCATGAGTTAATTTAATGTTGACAGCTTTACCTGGATGCTCATTGTTTACTCCTCCACAACCGCAGAGATGATGCTAAAAACTACATGGGACAAGTTAAACAATTAACAGAAGCTGAACGGATTTACGATGACCTTGCCAGACATCCGATTGTGACCCAGGCTGACGGGAAACAGATTGCGGATCAAATATTTCAGGTAAGCAGTAGTGTTTAAGAATATCCGATGGATCTCTGATGTGTTAAACTGATTGCTTCAAATGCTTTTTAGTTTTTCGTATTGATCCAGGATAGACCAGATACTGTCCACAAAGTCGTAGATCACCAAGAAGGCAAGAAAAAATACACTGAGAGACGGAAGAATTTCGTTTATTCTCACCGACGACTGTACAGAACATTTAGTGATATATGCTTAGCGTAGGGTGGAAATACACTGAAACAAACGGATGTCATTTGGATGCATATTAAGATGGGGGTAAACAGTTTCAGTGCCAAAGCAACAGAATTGATTGCGTCATCACCTTCTGTCAACAAAGAGCCAGCGTGTGACATTAGCTTAACGGAGCTTCGGAAAACACTAACAAATTGAATTGTGATTGTGTAATAAGACTGTAAACCTGTTGCCACTATGTGGTTCGCGATCGAGGGTGTCGGAGTTTTGTTCGGAAGTTAGCATGCTGATTGGCGTTGAAACGCCACCTGTACATGAGGATGTGCTTTGCCCTTCTCAGTCGTAAGTTTCGGTCGATTTTGCCAATGTATGACTCACTGAAACTGCAGGTGAACTCGTGGAGATTTCTGAAGAAGAACGATCAGGGCAGTGAAGAATAAAACTGCTAGCAAAAGGTAACAAACGCAATTTCGTTGAGGGATAAGTGCGATCGATATTAGGTTTCAACTTTTGTTAGTATTGTGGTCTGAGGTTTACGCATAGTTGAGGAAGACCTGTTTCTTCAGCGCTGATCGTAATTGAGAATTAACCACTAGCTCTTTAAGATGAATCTCAGAAAATTTGACCGGATATCCACTCTCACGCAGAACATATCCCAACAGCTCCTCGTCAGACTTTAGCCAGTCATTCGTGTATAATTTCGTTGCCCGATCAAAAACGCATGCAGTAAATTTTGTCTGTGAGCCACGGGCGTTAATGAAGAGAATTGTGAGTATCACGCGCTTCATATGGCTTTCCGATAAAATGGACCGGTTAAGTACACTCTCTAAACACCTAGAAAAAAGAATATCTAAGGAAGCTAGTCAGTCATCTGACCCCTATTCATGGATAACAAAAAGATTTCGGTGAGTAGAATTAAACTGATGTAATAGAGTTATGAAATTGTCTTAATTTGTGAATAATGAAATGTCGTCTACGCATTGTTTATAAAATAAAGTACTACCGATAAGGTCAGGAGTTCCATCTTCGACCATGTCAAGAAAAATATCAGCCAATGTTTAACCCAACGGAACATTCATGCCCTAAATCTATATAACTGACTGTTTTATGTAGTCGATTGGTGAAAACAAACGAAATACCTGCATATCGCAGTGTCTTCTTGCCGTCTTGATGAACCGGACAATTGGAACTCAATGTTTCAGAATGGTGACTGTTTCGTAACATACCCAATTACCTCAGAATTCTTTGTCTTATTTCACCTCACTCCGAAGGTCGAAAAACATGTCGGTGGATTGAATGCTGAGGTCCCCATGTTTGCCCAAGAATCCAGTTCGCAAGCTGATTTGGCCAAAGGTGCATCAGAAACCGCAATGAAATTGCTCGCGGATGCTAACATGGCCAGAAAAGAAACAATGGACACATTGAGGGAACTGGAGAACATTGACGTAAGTCCACCTCATGTTATGCTTACAGCATGCGCCTAATCCGGTCATGATGAAACGGTACAACGCTCACTTCTATTTAGTTAGGATGTATTGGGTATCCTGGATTGATGGACTCCATCCACGTTCATGGTATGGTCCCTCAAACCAACCCACTTTTTCAACCTGAGTAACCGAGAGGTATGCTGCCCCCAACACCTATGAATCTGTGGACGTATACTTGTTATCATTTCTTGTCTCATGCTCCGATAGTAACTCTTTGGCCAAAGTGTCGCCTTTGTCAACTTCTTCCTCACCAAACCAATCAATCCCAGTTTCTTCTATTTTGTTTGATAACACTACTTGGTAATCCCTCAATCTCGTTTCCAGATACACACCAGTGAATAGCCTCACTTACTGTTCGCGACGGAAGTCAGCCAGTATGATAGTGCTAACATCATGGTGATGTATTTGCCTGACGGACACAAACCCTTACTCGTTCTCCGAACACCATTTAAGCTTACCGTCTTTAATGTTCGAACACATGCTGATAAGTCAATAGGCAGCTGTGTGCATGTACTTTGGAGACCCTCGCCAACGATATTTGCTGTTCTACTGCAAGACTACTTTAAGCTCCTAGCTTATTACTAGAACTTCAATCACCGTCGGCCACACCACCATGCGCATACAATGTGCGACTGTCTGGAGGCTCTGTGGTTCAAGTCACTGGTCAACCAGGTGCTGGAATGACCATATTCGTGTACGCAAAGAAGGCGCCACTTGACCGGATATCCGTCAACAATCGTTTTCGCACTGTCAAATTGGAATGTACGCTCATCACGGGCGCCATCTGTTTGCTGTTGGGGCAAATGGCGCCACAGGCTTTAGTCCACGTGCTGTCAAAAATATTTTTACCTCTAGCTGACTAACCTTCTACACACCGCACAGAACATGGACATTGCGTCAGGGAGCCCCATTGCTTCCATCCAAAAACGCCTCTTTCCAAGCGAAAATGGTTTTGTCCAGTCAGAACGAGCGGAAATTTTCACAACAGTCTGGAGATAACCTTAATTTATTTCTTACCTGCTTGACCCTTATTCCGCCACACTTATTGATGATTTGGTGAGCGCAACCGTTATTTTTAGCAATTGTCCTTCAATCCTTTCGTTCAAGAATATTTGTAGGTCACCATGCCTTTTTCTCCTTTTTACTCGCGTCTTCTAAGCGGAGCAATGCGACTTTTTGTATTCATCTTCTGACATAATTTGAGAGCAATTAGCGGGGTCAGTCACGTCATTCTTCGGGACGAAGAATACCGTTTTGTTCATCTAGAGGCAAACATTTTAAGTTCTGTCAAGCATTTCATACTCCGCAGTCGATCCAGGATATTAGTACAAGGCTCAGATAGAATTGGCCAACTTACGGTCTATAATACCACTGTAAGAGCGATCCTATTGTACAGCTGCGAAACTTGGTCCATTCGCGTAGAGGAAGTTCACAATGTCCGTCCTCGTCCTTTCGTTTACCCTAAGCATTAGCAATGTGGAATTGGAAACACCGTATGAACAATGACGAAGTTCACCGACTTGTCTCTGAGACTGATGTATTCTGTTGACCCCCAAGCACGCTAATCTCTTCTCATAGGTTTCGTTGACCCCGACATCTTACTAGCCCAATGCTCGCCACACTGTGTCACGTTTGCGAGTGATGGAATAATCTAGAAGCACCAGCATGGTGGCGAGTGTTATGATGACGCTCACACTGAGACTTACTTCGATGGGGTGCTCTCAGCCTCTTGCCTGAGCACTGGATATCAATGAGCACCGTTGTTTAGGGATGCACTCTGATTTGATGGAGAAGAAATATTTCAATGACGTTTGTGTTGTGAATATTTGTGTGCATCAATACAATTCTTCCCCCCTTCAAACCTTTCTGTTTCTTTGCTTTGCACATTGCTTTTTCTGTTCTCATATTGTGGTACGTTTGCAACTCCAAGTGGTCATTGCCCGTTAAATATGTAATACATATAAACCAAATTATCTCTTATTATAGGTAACCCACAGAATATATTAGCCACGATCGATACATGCAGGATTTGAAGCAACTGTCAATTTCAGACAGAGCAAAAAACTATAAACTTCTTTCTCACCAATATAGTATTGCAGTCGAACTGATTAGAAAATATTTTAACATATGAGGTATACCACTTTTGCCTTTGATGATGTATTGTTGATATATACCGAAAGTATCACATAAATGATAAACCCGCTTATCCTTTGAAATTCCATCTAATCAGTATAAAGATAAAGCTAGGTGGGTCGTGTGCTCCGAATATCGATGGAGTTTTTGTCGCGCCACTCACTGTTCAATACTTTTGGTGATTGTTTGAACAAAATCCAAAGTGATCAGATGATGACGCAGTCCTGGGCCATGCAGGTCATAACTGTTTCGTTGTATGAATCTGGTAGGTATCGCTGGCACAGTAATGAATTTCGCGTCCATCCACGTCGCTCAATGGAACAACTCTCTCACAAGGAAATGTGTCGTAATCATATTACACTCTGTATCCACAAGATACTGAACTATTTTATTCTTCATTGGTTTTACTTAATTCTTCTTCTTTACAAGTTCGCATTCATTTACTAATCTGCCAGCGCATGTACTACTATCAGGATCAACAGTAATCTGGACCATAATACACACCAAAACGACTCGGAGCCCGAAATAATTATGATAACGATGCCCATCGCCGCGCCACGGATAATCAATACGTCAATATTCACATGACGTAGATTTTCTCAAGATTGCTTGCCTACGAGACACTTACCATTTCCCCTGCGAGTGAACGTTTCAATTAAAAGGTCGTTTTCACAATCTCACACTATCCTAAATTCACCACGCAGTATAGAAGCACGCCCACGTGACCCTTAGTACGATAATTTGACGTGCTGTGGAAGAAAAAGGATTATGCGCTACCCACTAGATTAAACGAAATCAATCACGCGCGGAGCTGAATGTGTTACCAGTTTAGTGACCAAATATAGGCAGATATCACATTCAGTGGTAAATTGAGGTGGTAGGCTGACCACAGCTTAGAAGAGATAACGGAATATCAAAGCCTTCTAGTTTTTCTCTGTTAGGGCGCCCACCCCGTGACCGTCCCAGGGCGCCTGCGTCGTGAGAAAGAAGAAAAAAAGCACTCGATTCAGTCCGAACAAGCGGAACTGTTCAAATCGGTTGAGACTTTTTATACCGCTATGCACATGTGCGATCCTAACTCTTTCTCATGATGTGGTGGGAATGTGTGACCATGATGTGCCCTATAAATACTTTGTACTTGTCGCCCTAGCCGCACCCGTTTGTAGCGGAACAAAGCTTCCTATTTTGAACGCGTCTTTTGGCTTGCCTTGGGAGTGATTACGGGGACAGTCGCGGTGCTATTCGGGACTGAGATTCTCGTGTGAACTATTATCGGTGCGAGAATCTGATTTTATGGAGCGCACCACTCTACCGAGATCGAACTTGCGTACCGTTTAGGAGGGTTTACAACATTCTCTAATACATTGTGGTGGTGTCACTTTACCCTTCAAACCCCTTCAAACATGACAGTTGCTCGCCCCTTCAATCTTACAATGGACAAAGTGTGCTTTTGTAGACGGTCAGCGACATTATGATTCAGTTCTCTTATCAACGTAGAACACCCGATGGGTCTCAGGAGATGGGATGTTGCACACCTCCCTCAAAATTGTCATGCGGCCTGCCAATTCGACAAATAGCCAACAGTTCTACTATCAACCGTCAGTCATGCACCAAAGTGGAATTGCACAATTTGGCGAACAGTTTGTATGGTATTAACTCTGGATTAACTCTGTCAGCCTAAGTTGTGGCACGATGGGCTTTTCCTGTCAAAAAACCGGAACACATGCACACACTTCTAGCAGTCCTTCCTCAAAAGCTATTTATTTGACTTTTAAGCGATACACAACTTGTGTTGTATTCACATTGCCTAGGACAATTCAATTACACGGCTGTCGAAATTCAACCTTAAAGCGATGCTGGTGAGCGGCTACTAGCTGATACGGAAGCTGACAAGCTGTGGCCCACATTCAACCATTTTCCTGTGCGCAATGCATAAATATTTTGCTAGATGTTCACACAATGGTTTATCTAAAAGAAAGCTCGTTGGTCTCTGAACGCTACGGTGCTCACACTCCGATCGATAACAAATATAACTGAGGTTCCAAAGACAAAACTTATCTATTCTCCCTTCCAACTAATTTACCATTAGGACATGAAGAGTGTTCTTCTGCAGAGTTCGCTAACTGTATGCCATCTAACGCCCTTGTCGTCGATGTTGACTTTACTTAGTACAGCCAACGGATCAAATTGGTATCGGCCGATTTGGTAGTCTCACGTGAATAACGCGGTACTCATCCTCTTTTCCCCATATTTCGAATTACACTCAATCAGATTTGCTTAAAAGATAATTCAACCGACAAACCATGACCACACATTGATCACTGAATCACTGATTACAGTGTTTAGACAAACGCCACATAAGTTATGTTTGTCAGCGAGTTCCAATCGATCCCGTGAGACGCATAGTTAACTTGGGGTCAAAACAAACATTATATCATACAAAATTAAAGTACACTTAAGATTGTATAACACCAAATGTGAGATCAGCCAATTCCGATTTATGCAAACTGTCGTTTGTTCCCTATTGTACACCTGCTTGTTTGATGTCCACTTTCTCTGTTCACCGAATGTCAAACCGCATACAGATCGCTTACAAGCAGCTGGAGGAGAAGATGGAAGAGTTGGACAAACTGATGAGCAAATTGGACTCCGGAGATAAATCTGTGGAACCGAGTCCGGATGAAGAAGAGAACGGTGAAAGTATCGCCGATCCTACAAAGCTAATGGAACAGGTACAAAATTTTACTGCCCAACTGGAAAAAGACACGACAGAAATCAAAAGTAAGCCAACCTATGACGTAATTCAGTTTGAACGATAGTACAGGGGCTACATTGTTGATTTATTTCACAAACAAATCAGAAGCAGAATCCACAAGTATGTCGGCTAATGTACTACTCAGAGAATACTCACAGTGGTTATGAACTGACTCTACTATTTCAGCAACTACATCAGTATCATCTTCTGGTGGGATTTCACATCTGACGAAATTCATAGTTGATAGTTCAGTTACAATCCAATATTACCTAATATTTGTGTGGATGTGTTTCCATTCTCATACTATACCATTCACTATAAGCCTGTACTGGCACACCTTGCAGCTAGTTAAAAGGCAATATAAAGTTGGTCCAGACATTTTAAAATCACACTAATAGTATATAACATGAGGTCAGACTTTGGTAAGTTGAACTCTTTAAAGCTACACATCCAACTCTGTACAAAATCAGGTTTTATTAAAGACATTCTACTAGCGAGCCCAGCATAATACAATCTATTTTGAGAGGCACTTTCTGTATGCCACTTTGTAAGGAATCTCGTATGAAAGGCACTTAAACAAAAAAACGCTTTCCATGAAGATCAAAATAGGTTGCAGTGTCCATGATCCTTGGAGAATTGCTCTCATCCACACACTTGTGACTGACGGTGACCATTTTCCAGCAAAAGGACCTAACACACATAAAAATGTAATGTCTGGTGATAGACGTTCGTAGTGTTTTAGTCGAAAATTTTTATTAATTATTTCGCGGAATTTAGGTAAAACCTTGACTTTGGATATCAGATAATGACACAAATTTATACCGCCTGTACTTTACCGCTTTTTACTCAATGATTCTGACAGTGTCTGCTACATTTTTCTGACATTGATTTAGAATTATTTACTCGGGGGAGAGTTCCAAAAAAACAGACTAAGATTGGCGACTTTTTTCAGATAAGCAATTTCTACTTTAAATGCTGTTTATTGATTTTGTAGCTAAGGTTCACCAAGTCAGCAAAGATTAGGGAATTTCTCTGACAGAAACAACTTCAACTATCTCTGTCGATCGGACTTAATTGGATAATCAGTATGCGATCAAAAATACTGGGTAGTTAGAATAAGCTATCTAACAAATGGTTCACTTAACTCAGTGCATTTGTCCAATCGTCTCAATACGGATTCCATATAATAATAATGCAATTTCTGTTTTGTTATCCACTTCAAGCCATACATTTGAATCTGAAGAAGCTCGACGGTCAAAGTGACACTTTGATAAAAGAATTGAATGCTTATGTGGAAAAGTTTCACAAACTGAGCGAGCACTTGTCCATTCATACTAAATTCCATCTCACATGCAAATAAAGTGAACAGACTTGAAGAGAACAGCCAACAGGACACATTTTGAGAATCACATCGACCAACCCTCGATACGGTGAGGGAAAAAAATTGCTTGATGGAACTACTATTTATAAAGTAACAATTTCATGTGATCCGGTGGTGATGAGAACGAGCAAATTGACAACCACCACTGTTCTACTACCTATAGGTTTAATCAATCAATTATCCATGTTATTTTGACTTAACGCATTTCCCGACCTACTGTCAGTTTGCAAACAATCATGCTGTCCTGGCTTCTCGTTCAATCCCCACGAATCCCATTATTGAATATTTCCTCTACAGCATAGCGGATCAAATTTGTCGTTTAATTTTAAATTTTCATCACCTTTATTGATTTAACTTACACACACACACGCCAACCTATGCCAACTGATTTCACAATTTTCAATCATAGTGAACTTGATATGACCTGTTTTCAAATTGCTATATCTGCATAGAAATACTAGGAAATATGATAATATTGTGGTTATTTATAATAAACGTTTAATTATTCTTAATCACGAATACTAGTGCGGGGGAATACCGAAAAAGAGAAACCAGCAGGGAAATAATTTGTAATTTAGATCTTGCAACTAAGTTTGCTAGACAAACACTGATTGGCGGTTTACTCATTAATTATTATTAACACAAGTAATAATTTGAAATATTCAGTTTTTAATCACAAACGGTGCATAAAACTGAAAAGATTATGGTAAAGCGTATCCGTTTGATAGATCTATCTCGGTCATGCAAGTTGTTACTAGTAATTGATGTGGGGAGAAAAATCACGATTTAACAGGCAAACACAACTATCACATCCTGCATGCGCAAAGTGATTTAACGTGGAAACGTAAAGTTCGGCCGAATCCCATCCCTCGGATCGTCTTGTGATAGCATTACTCAACCTTGTACATATTTAATATAAACGTGCCAACCAAACCTGATCAGAGACCTCTGAGGAATCTTAGACACAAATCTGAGACCTTAAAGTTGTAAATCACGATTGCCATAGATGTACTCCGTCAACTCACAGTTGTAAAAATTGTGAACTATGATAAGTAATGCAGCTATTTTGTGTCCCAGACAATGTGTTGTAGTTCAGTAAGACAGGATTAACATGAAACCCCCTTGTACGTAATGAGGACTAGGAGCACAATGTGATCGACTGAAGTTTTGTTCCTCCTGGGCTACCCGGGAACGAGGAAACGGGTGACACTTGTTCATTCATGTTCAGTTACCAATCTGACAAACAATGCGTATTCATGAATCAATTTTTAATTCGTATTTGCTGAAAGCACGGTCATAAACGAAGCAGAAATCATTCGTTTGTAGTGATGTGCTTATTACATACCTAGAAGTCTTAAAAGCCATAATGTACTGTATTCCTTTGTGACAACCCAAGTTAATGAGTCCGGCCGAGCATAGCTTCCACTGTTCTGATTCAGGCCTTTGAACAGTTGTAGATTTTCGAACTCGTGAGCAGCAGCAAATCACTTATAGACGAATATGGGCACTCATTCCGAAAGGAAACAGTCCGACGGGAGAGGATTCATTTCACCATTTTAAATACATCATTCAAAAGAAAAATGTTTACATCAGAAAATCTTTCCTCAGCCTTCTTCCGCTCGGTACGGGCTTAATCAACGACAGTTTAGCTGTCTTGTCACATGACTATGAACGAAGTCGTCTCAAATTTGAACTAATACCTAACTAAGTATGTTAAAACTTAAGCTACTGGTGGTTTTCTTCCAATTCAAGGCAAAGGTACGAGTGACGTTTACCACGAGAAAACTTCACTGTGCAACAAATCTCACAATCGGCCATCTTCTGGAGGTGGATGCTAAAGCAACTAGCCGTTCGGCATCCAGAACTTACTAGTAACGACCATTAAACAAGACGGCATTAAGTCGCATTTTATGTTACCAAGGTAAACAAAATTCGTTTTGTTATCTGACTCACTTCACAGCTGTTTTAAGGACAGGTGCGATACTCATACGACTGAAACATTGGGTTAGATCGGTCTAATTCACCAACACGGCAAAAGGACAAATGTTGTGAGATGTTAACACTCTCATCGATGGCATACATAAAGCCGTTGATTGTATATAAAAAGGCATGGCTATGAGAGCAGCAATCAAACGTTACGCAGACTAACAAAACCTGCGTGAATTCCGCGGTAATGGTGTGTCAGCATCTCTTATGCGTACATACACTGCGAGTTTTTTCTAAATCAGACATTTCCTGAGGCTGTCATATTTCGTAGGTGATATGTTGGACTATTGCCAATGTTCTGAAAGAAAGTCACACATACAACTTAATGAAAGTAACCTTGATCTTACAATAGAGCAGAATTAATTCTGTGATTGCGGCAAAGCGGGTCCCTCATTTCTACACTCCAAGTTGAAGGAATAAATCACGATACTTGGCGTCGGTTAATAAATGGAAAGTCAAACGCCTCTCGAAGTTACGTAAGATGTGTTCCATCGAAGAATGCAATTTAACCAGTTTGGCTCGTAAATCAGCCACTGAAATTAGGACAGTATGAATGGCTACAGGGACCGACATGGGATCTAAACCACAAGAAGTGTACACTTACTGGTGCTGTCTTAAAATCTAGTAACGCTCTATGGCATACTAAAGCTTCTGAGACTCGTGTTTATAAGCAGCATAGAATGAACTATTCACCGCATTACAATCCATTTTTTAAAATCTTATCAAACAAAGGTTCCGTGAACAAGTAGGCACACATTTTGTAAATGAGAAATTTCTTTAAGACGAAAACTATTTCTCCAGAAAAATCGTCTGTTAACCATATTCTGGAGGACTGTACAACAAAAATTATCAATCTTACTAATTGAAATTCCGATTGGAATCAACTTTTTCCACCATAGCGACCGTGAACTGTTCCAGCCATGACCGGCATGGCTTCAGGTAGACTAGCCACGGATACACGCGATTCATTCGGTAGGCTGAATCAAACTGTAGGTAGTACACGTTGCCGTTTATTTGTCAGTGAACTGGTTGTTGAAAAATTTCCAGCTATACGCTAGCAAGTGCAGTAGTTGGTAGTTTGCCTGTATCATCTTAACTGCAATGAAAATGAACAGACAGGGATGCAAAACGACGAAGAAACAAAGATGGGGCCAAGGGGTATTAGGTAAAACTGATTACCTGTATGATATAGCCAACTAACCAAAAAGGAACATGTAGTGTTAACTTTAGGAAAGCACTTTAATGAATACGGTATCATGCGTTTAGACATGTTTTTGTCACGCAGTTGGTAAATTACGAGACCAAGTAACAGTAATATTGCTGGAACAATATGGGGGATTTCGTTGGAGCGTTTGTTCCACAAATAGGATAAGTATAACGATAACGATGACAAAAATGTTAACGTCAGCCATCATTAGCGTTTTCTACAGCTCAGACTATAGTAAGATACGGCGAAAGAGGAGGTGTTAACGATGATCTAGTTATTATAAAACCCCGTGTGCGTATAGAGGAAGTAACTGCTTGCAATGGGAGGACGGAAATCAGCTCTGGAAATTCACACCAAAGCAAATCAGTTAACTGTATGCCAGCGTAACCGAACAGATCTGCCAGACTGCAAACGATTCAAAAGAAACACACGAATCACGTGATAAATATCAGTCGCGACAAAACGCAGTATTTTATCTGTACATTCGTCATACCCGTTATTAATTTTGATTTCGTGTTACCTCTAGGTGTATCTTTCCGGTGATGGCGGTTGTTGGTGTGCGCATGTTGGTAGTCTTTTAGATACTGCAGCTGAGCATCTGTTTATCGATTAGCATGGGCGTTGGCGTTCGCACAACTGTCATAATCATGGGCAAGACTCGAGGTTTCTGCTACGTACAGTTTTTAACAGTATAAGATGCAGGGTAGGCTTCCTAAAGTTCAATAAAGACTTGATCAGTTACGTAGCCATTGTTGTCAATTGTGAGTCTGATTGATTGTGGATTAGGAGAGGTTAAGTGTACACACAAACTTCTGGGCGCAGAGGGCAGAGGTGCACAATCGGATGCTAATGGTCTCGGCAGCGGTCAGCATTCGGAATCTCGCTGTTTTAGATCGATTTTACGGCACTTGCTAGACTATCTGAAAACGTCTTTTTTACGAAGAGTCTGGTTAGAGTCGGTAAAATTAGCAATAATCGCAAACGAAACCGTTTTAATCACGCCAGTGTTTAACCTCGCAGAATGTTCACTCACTTTACCAGAAAATCGCAGGACGAACGATGATTGCGTAACTGCTAGCGAACATGCAGTCCACGATATCTACTGTGTTACAGTTCTCATGATTTCAATGGGCATTTTCGAAAAAGAAAAAGACTCGACTATTGATTTGCGTTACTTTTGATCCCAACGACCCAAAACTAAGCGTCACAAGCAACACTAAGTTGACTCCGGCGTCATATGTCAGAAAACATGCTCGCTAAACATTGAACGGTTGCCTATATTGCATAAGGTCTAGCTGTGATATAGGCCCGTCCAGTACAGTGTACCTTTTAACTGGACAGTGGTGTCAAGTGTACCCAGTAAATAAGAAATTAGTCTGAGGGATTCGAACAGCCGATTCAGTGCATCAGCCATTCTATCAGGAACGTAACGAGTAGTTAACAGGTGAGTGGGTTGGTATGAGTACAGTCGTTGTAGCCCTGTTAATGTCACCGGAGTGAGCGTGTTCCTATAGCAGACACACCAGTGGTATTCACAATGTTGATAGACTTGGGAGCTTACATTTTCAAACGGTCCGGGTTCTGTAGGACTGCTGACGACTTGATCACGTATAGCAGATTACTTGTGTGAGCTCAGTAAAAACAAACTGTAATAATACCGTGCTGAGAAAAACAGAAACTAGAGTTCACAATAACAGCTTCAAGTTGAACCAGAGTCCTGGATTCCATGTGTTTTTGAGGTGGTTCCGTCAAATAATGCAATTTTTTAGAAAGAAAAAAATGAAAGAAGAGATGTGTAACCAACAATGAAAGAGTCAATGAGATATCCTAAGCATTGATCATGTTGATACATGGTCAGTATGAATAATGAACTTGTCGGGGAAGTTGCCAGGTCCTCGAAAATCTTGTGTGAAAAGAAGACTAACAAAATACACTTGTGAGTGACCTTAACCGTTGCCATGGTCGCGCACTTCTCTGGTCTTCACGAACGTCCTCAGCCACCGTAACAACTGTTGTTGTCATCCCGACTACACGCCTACTCGGCACTGCCTGAACTTTTATCTGGTCCATTCTTTTGACCTTGCTTTGTTGCTAGTCGAAAATCCAAGAAATACCAACAAGCTGGTGACAATGTTGTCTTCGGCCGAGTGAAATGAAGAAACTCTGTTTGGAGGCCAGTCTTTTCCTTGTGTTCATGAAGTAGCTCCGGGTGGATGGGTTGGCTGAGGAAAAAACTAACTGACCGCGTATCCTCCGTGCTGTTTTCCGCCGTTTCATTGACCGTTATTCCGTCCCGTTTACGGGCTCGTAGGCCGTGGATCCAGTCACATCAGACTTAGTATCCGTGACGGTGGATAAATACAAGTAAGTGTTTTCACTTCAATAGAGTAGGCCTCCCCTGTTTGCGTCGGAGTACAAGATGCAGTGGCAACCGGCATTATTTAGTTGAAAACCTCTTGTTGGGTCAGCACGGATCTAACCATGTAAAAAAAGTAGTCGGATTATTACTGGGCTGACCCAGCTGAAATACATCGATATCGTTCGGCCCACTGGATGACTTTGTCTCACCGTCAGTCCAATGGCATGTGGTTCTTTTATTCAACAATTAATACGAGAATGTCACAACTACGGCCGTATGAAAAAAAAGATTTGGCGAGTCGACTTCATAAGTACTTGAAGGTTTCATTGACTAGAGTATAGAACGGTAACTTGAAATGACCCATCCATCGTGAAAATACATGGTCGGCAGAGCTTGTACTTTTACGGATTTGAAATGTAAAGCAATTACGACAAAACAATTTGGAGAAATATGCTCGGCAATTTTTCTTAGATAGTGAGCAACATGAGTTACAAGAATGGTTACTCGGACAACTTCATGTACAAACATACGAAAACTCTACAAGCAACATTAAGTATACCAACAACTGAGGAGAGCTTGATCCCCAAAAACTTGCTTTCAGAAAGAGATACTTCTTGGTTTAGTTATGCTTCGTCTTGCTAATCCTTTTAAGAGAACCTTCAATGCAACCAAATCACAACTGTCATTCACTGATTGCCCGTTGATCAACCTACACTTGAACGATAAGGTGTTGCTCGGCGTTTGTCTGCAATCGTTTGGTAAATCATACGGCCAGCACAACTCGGTGTTTGTTTAACAAAATATGGGAGCATCGGGCGATCTGGGTCGGGATTGGCGAACGGAAACCAATTACTGGCACATTTATGAGTCATCGGGTTAACTTTCACAAATAGGCCAAGAATGGTCATCACGACGCCCCAATAAGACGACCAAAAATGAGTTGGCAAGTAAAGTTTGACTACTATCGAATTCTCCACAGTGTAGTTGCGTAAACCCGCGTTATGTCGTCAGATGGAGTTTGTCCAATCAACCCAGCTGCTTTGGCTGATAAGCGACGCGCTGAGTCGATATGGAGTCGGCTAACTTCCTGTTAGACTTCACAGGCACATAAGAAATGAAACAATAGTGTATAGATGACTCGATACCGGGCGATAGCTTTCATTCTGAAATTTTCTAAATGCAATACAGTGGTAAGAAGTTATCGAAAACAACACATTTTTTCTGTAGATATCTAAGCTGGAAGAAGTTTCGAAATGCGTTTACGATCGCTACTTTCGGCTGACTAAGCGTCTACTCCTCAATTTATCTAAAAAAGGCATTCCAATTTAACCGACTATTGCAACCGTCAAATCAACTGCCTAGAGAGTAGTTCGATCTCAGGCACCAATATACAGTAAACATGACGGAGACAGACGCTTTAAGGAAATTTTTCAAGTCTAACGTCCGTTGACTAGAAGATGCTGCAATTTCCGATATCCACAGCGATACGCACATCCATCAGCTCTTGGCTGACGCTATAGTCGCGTTGTCAATAAACTCATAAAAGGTCCACCACTAGACGATTAACACCCAGCTAACGAGAAACATGTTCAATTACTATGAAAAATGATTCACCAAAAATCACGGTGATAAACTGGAACAGTTTTTCCGACTACATGTCTATCTTAAAGTTACAGACAATTCATGCGCCTTGGTAGTGATTGCATCAAAACTCCTGCACGTAGGTTTGCTCATTAGCCCGACATGAATGCACATCTAGATCTTCCTTCGCACAAGCTCTAAACTGAGCCACAATCTTCGCTTGAACCGCTGGGACTGTGGTTACGCGTGCAGATTGAACTTATGAGACTATGAAACAAGCAGGTGTATCCCATTCTGAAGAACGTATTCAGCAAACGTCAGATTAGTGACAAGGGGGAGTACATTAGTTTACACCGCAGCTACCTGGAGACCATCGCCCCTGGCAACATAAACTGATTCGCGTCGGCCCATTTAGTCCAATTCCACGTCGTCAACAGCGTCCAGTATGAATGAACATTAGTTCCAGTGAAATGATCAAAGAAGAGCTCTTTATCGAAACTATAAGAAACGGATTAACGAAACGATATGCAAATAAATAATTAGCGATGCTTTCCTGCTTGAACATCAAATGATGTGGAAACCTGGAAGCACTGGCGGAAAAATCGACGGAAGACTCCTTGATGGATCGAAAGTTTATATATATATATATCTCCCGCTGAGGCGGCTTCTTGGATAAAAAGAGAACCTACTAGGAGAGATATTATTCATCTAATCCCGAACAACAACTAAATCTTCATACAGAGATGATGGAACATCAGAGTCTTTAAACCAACTGGACAGTAATGGCCGCTTCTGAGATGTTGGCTTTTAACCTGGTTATCCATACTAGTGTGGTGGATTGCCAGGCCGGAGGTGCGAGTATTCAAACACTCGGCGGAGTACCTCAACGCGAAAGGTAGGCACGTCCACAAGCCCTCAACGATCGGAGGGCGGACAACGAGGGCAGTCGGATGAGTGATCGGTCAACCGGATCGGACCAACGGGCGAGACATGGCAGGCAGAATAAAATGGACAACGAGATCAGAGGCTCGATTATTCCAACACTCGGGGGAATATCTCGACACCACCGTGGAATACGATCAAAGCCCATTGCGGATAGATGGAGAACAACACGAGCGACCGGACAAGCCATCGCTCAACGGAATCGGACCAATGGACGAAGAATGGTAGGCGGAAAACCCCCCGATAGACGGCGCCGATCACACACCTAAACCGGGCAGAAGTGCACACGACGCGTGAACGGAAACCTGGGGGTGTTGTGGACTAGACTGTTGACTCATAAACGCGAGCGCGTGCGTCGCATGTGAACTAGCGTGTTGGACAATAAAGATTGTGTTTTATTCGACGCTTTTTCGCTACACTGGTGGCGTGCCCTGAACACAACGCAATGAAGTTGCCGTGGCCAAGCCAATTTAGGGATGGAGACGTGGAAGAGTGGCTGTCGGAATTTGAGGCGATTGCGGCATGCAACGGATTGAAAAGCGAAACACAACTATTGACGGCATTACGAATACTGCTCACTGGACGGGCGAAATCTGTCTATGCCTTGAGCAAACAAACAAAGGGTGTAACATCGTATCAAAAGACGCGGACCGCATTGACTCAATGGTTTACAAAGGAACAAAACAGACAACGAGCGATGGATCGGTTTTATGGTGCCGGATTTTGCGACACTCAAGACCCCCTGGTTCACTATCAGCGCTTATTACGACAGTTGACGTTGGGCTTACCGGAGGCAGATGAGAAAATGAAGGATAGATTGATGAGGGAGCGGTTTATTCGGAGTTTGCTGCCGGAGTTGCAGGAGAGTGTTCGGATGGCCGAGTCTTGTGGGATCACAAACATCGAACGGCTTGTCGGAATTGCACAGCGCCAACCCGTACGGACGCAAGTCGGACGGCTGGAAGTCACGGGGCTCGAACAGAAGTTGGAGCAGCTGACGAAGGCAGTGGAAGGTTTGAAGATGAATGTGAAACCAAGAGGAGGACAAGTTAGACGAGCACGTGGACAATATAACTGCAATCATTGTTTTGTTTGTAATGGGGTGGGACCCTTTGCCCGCCAGTGCCCTAACAGACGCCTTCATCCTTGTTTTTCAGTGGTAAC
>JTDE01000905.1:161890-171928 GCA_014338405.1 Paragonimus skrjabini miyazakii
GCAAAGCTGGAAAACTGAAGGTATTGACCACTCCATGTCGCTTTGCGGTGAACCGAGCGCTGTAACGTGCCATCCGCACGTCTAGTAATGAGCACATCCAAGAAAGCTAAACTATTGTTCGATTCCACTTCGTGAGATAAAGATAAGTTGGGGTGGATATTATTAAGGAAGTTGAAAAACAAATCAAAATGAGTAACATCAGTAAAAATCAAAATATCATCGACGTATCGTTTGTGTTTTATAACAGTAGTATACTACTCACAAGCGACATTCAGGGCAAACCTCAACCCCAGAAAGACGACGGACCAAAAGCGACTATCAGAATAGTGTGTACGCGCTGTGGGGAAGTGCAACCAGGGCGAATGACAATGAACTGTTACCCAATGTGTGTGAATGCACGCCAGCCGTGCAAATGAGTGTACATGTTCGTGGTCCCATGTTTAACATAACCTGTACGGGAGTTTGTGCAATGAACGACTTGCAGGTTAGGCGTTTTCTTACTGTCACAACAACAGAATTCAGTTCATCTGAAAGAAAAAAGGGGAAAATGCCGCTTCGCGAGGGTGAAACAAGAAACATAAAACATTTTAGACCTCATCGTCTGTGGTATATTAAACTAATATGTATTGAACCGAAATGAAGAACTATGCACAGTCTTTTCAGGTACATTTGACCAGAATTTACTACTCTGGTAATATAATTCTTTTCAGAAAGCTTTTTTAATATGCCCATCGTTTTGGTAGCCGATAACTCTTGAGAAAACGGCTCGCACAAACTTCTCAATTCTAACACAAAGTGAGTAGCATGTATGTATTATGTGTAAATATAAGCCAACGCAGAAACATCTGTTCTACAGTTAGTTTTCAATTTTGTGTGTGTACCATTCAGCACCAATAAAAGGAAAACTGTAAGACAAACCAGTGAGATAATCAACGATAGGACAGCAACAAGATATAAAGTAACAGGAATTGCGCGAATTAGGCAAATCCAATTCAAGTTAATCGTGCTCACAAACCCCGCAGCTCATACTGTTTTCCCGAGCCTTTTACAGTCTAGTTGGCTTACATGTTAAAACAAATAGGATGAAAGGAAACCAAAACAATGTTGTGTCCGGATTAACCCGAGCCGCATGGAATACGCGATAGACTGAAGTACGCGAAACATGTCCAAAACACCGAAGCGAGATCAGCAAGTGTACCTGCATCCCAGACTTCTTTATTCTGAAGAAACGCTCAAGAACAGTATGGTTCAGTATGCAGTGTTTTAATTAAATACATGAAACGCTACAATGACACTGATGATCGACACGATGCCTGGGGCTTTTAGAATGCTTTGATGTTTCCACTTGATGAGCTAAATCCACCACAAAACTGATACATTCCGTTGGGTACAAGTTCACACAGTCAAAAAACAGAGCTAGTACAATGAGCAGTGAACTGTTTCAGATCTGTAATGCCTTGATAGCAAACTGGAGCTATGTATCAGTAGAACATATAAACTGGATAATCACGAGCGCAGTCTTCATGTCGCATGCCAAATGAGAGCCATTATTTCACCAAGGAAGAATTAAATATACCAATTGCCAGCTTCATTGTGTATCACCAGCCGGGTCTAAGTGAAATGTACACCAGCTTACACGCGAAACTCATCAGACTTTCTCCCAACAAACAGATGTAAATGTCTATTGTATATATACCTGTAGTCTGAAAGGCGTAAAATGGAACAAACACCGAATGAAACTGTCTACGAAATTAAAGCTTTTCAGTATTCAGTTATTTTAATGGAAATTTTACTTCTTGATTGCAGAGTTATTGAAATGTACGACTCTTAATTACAATAGTTTCTACTATTAAAGATCTAACAACGACCGTTTGAAAACCTATGACGATGTGTCAAGAGGCTGTAGGTAACTAGTATCCTACTCGGTGTGTTCTAGCCAACTTGTCAAACACAGTTTATTGAACCTTTTCGATGACGAACACGGAGACATTTGTCACAAAAATTTACCAATCAAAACTTCCCTGGACTGTTTAACACGGATGAAAGTGTGTTGGCTATAGGCAGCATACGAAGTTGATGTGACAGTTGGCACAGCCTAGCCACCAACTAAGGTATTACCCTCATCATCCAGCTTAAAAAATCAAATTCGCTGAAATTTGAAATAAGTGAAACATTCCTTTATGAAGTTTACGCTTATCCTTCAATGCGACTTTCTGTTGGTATAGGTGCATCGCCAAACAAAGCACAACTTAAACGCTGAGTCGTTCAGCACTGACCTTCGAAAGACATTTGTCTAGAAAACTGTAGTGAATCCATGAATTCGACTTTGTTTGACATTCGTAATGCGAAAATCCAACCATGGAAATGCAAGGGGTAACATTGAGATAAATTTTAAAAAAATGGTGTGTACATGATGGATGAACAGTTAGGTTATCTTTTATCAATCGTATGCTTAATTGCAAAGGAAGTGCAGCAAAAACGTTCACCATTTAAATGATGCAACGAAAGTGTGTGGATGTCAAACAAAGGTGTACAGAATAAGCAATGTTTGAAGCATCGCAACAATTCAGTACTTCGTTTCTCAAATGATGAAATATTCCACAATCTACAGTGTTTTCAAGTCAGCGAACAAAAAAAGTAGTCTGTCCCAAAAAGTCAACATCGAATAAAGGTGTTAATTATTTTTACTGCTTAAACTCATAGGACAAGATTACCATAGCAGAAATGCCACCTAAGGGTGTTTACACAGCTACACAGTTTCTTGGACAGATGGTCGTCTACAACGAGTGTTGAACAGTCCGAGGCTGAAAAGGTTTTTAACAACGCACCCGTACAGTAAGTGGCAGTGGAAACAACAATAACAGAGGAGCACAGTATTCATCAACAAGGAAAGTTTTCAGCTGTTTCAAAAACTCAATGAAGTTTTTTCCCCTGAGCAACTACATCTGTAATTTATCGCCAGGAGAACAGCTTAGACAGCACATATTCAACCTATAACAGCATTTTGCTGATCAAATGATCGAAATAATCACACCTAATGCATGCGCCGTTTAAGAATAGAACAATTTGGCCTCTGCTGAACGAAGCTTGATAAGTCTGTGAACAAGCTGTCTGCCAATTCAAAACCACGGAACAAACGTAGCTAACAAAACGAATAAGCAGACGTAAACAGGGGCAGAAGAAACGAAACTGCCTGCAATTTGGACATCGTCTTGTTTTTCCTTTTGAAAGAAGTTTGGATAATGAAGAGAAAAGTTGGTCATGGCGAAAAACACGATACCCCCACTACTTACTACGGCTCATAGCAATATTTTTCAAGGCCCTTAGTCAGCAACACTCAATAGATTTTGGGTGCCAGCCGAGAAAAGGAACAGATACGACTGCTAACAAGCTTGGGGACAGTTTCTTAATATCAGAACACTAAGTCATGTACTTAGTTCCCTAAAAAATTTGGTTGTACTCCATCACTGTTTGCATGTCACCGCCGTCACACACGAGCAATGGTCAGAATTGTCGAAACTAGACCAGTTGCGGAAATTCAATACGCGTAGTGGTTAACTTTCGAAGCCACGGAACAGTATCACACAGGCAGTCGTGTTATATACTCAATCCTATAACGAAACGGATGTCCCGCCAGCGCCTTCAACACCATTGCCACTTGTGATATATCTATGGTAAACAAAGCTTTAGAACAAACCCGGACTGTCACCACTCAGAGTGAACGCAAGCAACAGCCCTTTCAGTTTTAGAGGAGCACATTGCATATAGAAATTTTGCATATTTATCATAGCTTTGATAAAATAGATGTTTATTGAGCGTCATTGAGTAGTTCTCAGATCAGTGTTATGTTTGAACGACTAGGTCAAGCGTGTTAAACGACAAGAAAAAAAACAAAAACATTTTCTGACACTCAGTTGCAAGGCGATAATCAATAGTTGTAAGCACTTGAGGAGTAGTTGTAGACCTTCGGACGACACGAAATGCCGAATACTAACAACCTCATAAGCAAGAAATCAAAACCTAACGCGGTCATTGTGGGAAGCAGAATACAATCGAAGACCAATAAATTACTAGAGGGGTACTACAACTTTACATTCATTGCACTTACTGTACCTTTTACAAAAGTACACGACCCATAAACGTTACGTTTCAGGCATCGTAACAAAAGTGAACCATTTGTTCGACCATATTCAAAATGCATGCACCACCAGCGCAACAAGTGCAATGACTATAGTGGACGATATTTCGATGATCTCAATTCGATGTACCTTTTCGGCAAGTCAAAATCTGGACATGCTCCTAACTTAATTAAACTGACTCCGAGCCTAGCTAGTCTGACATGCCTCGCTATGTACACTCTCTTCCAGAGTCACCGACAATACACAGTGCAAATGTCCTAATTTGTTTATGTGTTGTATGCATTTTGACGATATGACTCAGACCGGGCATTATACAGTTGCAGAGTTTCAACAATTGGTTTGTCAGACAAATTTGAACGCACCGTTACAGGTTAGCATTTGTATTTTCGTGTCCGTTCTTTCACACCTTTGTAACACATATGCAAATGGTTGTTTGTCTCTTTGCATGTGTACCTGAGATGAAATTGTTTTTCAAAATGGTTCAACTAAGTTTACGTATTAGCTTGTGATAGTCCATTACAGGGTAATCAGAAACCTGTCTGATTGTTCTCTGAATGTGACTACCTCAGTACTACTGTTTTCTTGATCTTTCGAAATGGATATTCTTTTCTAGTTTGTTCATCTGTAAGCAAAATCTTTCAATAACGTACTCTCGTCTCATCAGACTAAACCGTACCAGTTGTTCACACTGTCGAAAGAAATCACAATACAGCATGATGGTTAGCTGTATTATTGAGACGTCGTTGTTGTCACTGCATTATTCCACTTTGTGACGCAAATTAACTGTTCTCTCTTGCTCATACATCAGTTGGAGTTCATGACGAAGAAAATCCTTTTTATGGACTCTACGTCTTCTCAATATTTGTATCACTGAATCATTGGGTTTGATTGGTCACATTAAAATTTACTCCCTCAAGATCTCACTAACACAGAACTATCCTTATGACCCGATCCATGTGACACATCCAAGTTCCACAATGGTCTCATTCATAAACAACGTTTGCACACTAATTCACTACTACGGATGTACTCGGACTCAGCATACTGGATACTTCAACTAACCATATATTTCAGTTTGGATGTATGTTGTCAAGTGTTTCACCTTTGAATCAACCTTATGAATCCTCAGGGCAACCCACATGAAACCTAAATGCGAAACCTTCTCTCATGTCAGTGTACAAAAAAGAGGCTGGTCAATCATTCACAGAATACCTTGAGAGTTTGAAATTATTAGCGAAAAGACAAGTTAAAATCTGTCTTTGCTGAACCACGTCGTGATATTCTTATCAAGGACGTCGTTAACAACAGCTTGCAGTGTAAAATCACACGTCAATAACCCACAGGAAATCAGTATCTCATTCTTGAAGTTGATTATGGTCAAGCTCGCAGCTCCCAGACTGTGACCATTCACCACCGCCACCTGAAAATAAAATATCTACTGCCGAAAACAGCAAAGGAATGGCAGACATTCTTGAATTTAACATCTGCCGAAAGATTCGGTCTGTAAACGTTAAAAAATAAACACCGTTTTTAGGAAGTTTGTAGATCTTAAACATGTTCAGAAAACGTTACATCACTAGCAAATCCTTTAATCTCCTCAATGACCGTTCCGACGGCACCCAAATGCCTGTTTGATGCTAGTGCAAACAATTGTGGGCACCGGAAGCTGACGGTTTCAGCTCTTCTGCGATTGTGAGAAGATATAAGTGGCCAGTGGAAAGTCCCAGGGTAAAATCACAATAGCTTTTACCAGCTTATCAAGTAATACTCGATGTCACTGATTTGTCAACAGTCAGCACAAGAACAACCGCTAGCCCGAATTAAAGTAAACCGTTATCCCCGCTCTTTGTGAATGCGTTTCCTCGATACACGTCTGTCTTAAGCTTCATTCGAAAGCTATGACACAGTTCCACGCTAAAATCTCTGTCTTCACTATGGCTTGTCGGTTGTTCAAGTCCTTCCTGTTTTGGAAATCTTGCGCCTAACTGTAAACCGGTCGATTATTGACTATTACCAAACCAACACAATTAGCTAGATGCATGATTGTTACCAAGGCTTGATGACATGAGCGAAAAAACATCGGATTATGTTGTGAACAATGCACTCGACTCGTGAAGTGTAAAGACACTCATGGTTTGCCATGTGTTCCAATTGTCTTGTTATTTAGTTTGATCGTCGTCAACACTGACATTGTTTGGCTGTATGTTGGCAGTTTCCCGTTTATTTGAACAATCAGGGTCAAAATAAGTTCTGGTCGCTTGTTTGGTTTGTGGTGCACCATTTTCTGTTGCGCTTCGTTTATATATCGATTTCCCGGTCTAACTGCAATATACATCATTACCCATTACTCTGAGTCAACTATTGTGTAGAACAAGGAAGGCTCTAGCTGTATAAACGTTATAACACACAGCGCCAATGTCTATCACGAAAGAGGGGAAAATGTATACTGCCTTCAAAGCATGGGAGAATTAATATTTGTTTCGGAGTAACCCGCAGTGTTGTGGCTTTTCAATGAGCAGTTGACACTGTCATCAAAAAAGAACAAGTGGCTACTTTCGTCTATGCCAATAACATCAGGATATATGGAGAAGACAGGCAAACTCACGACGTAAACTTGTCTAAAATCGTTGAAGTCACATGAGACTAAATAATTACCCTTTATGCTGAAAGATACGTAATATCCGCCAGGGAAATTAAACTGTTGGGCTACGAAGTTTCGAAAGCGATTAACAAATCGAACCCTGACCGTTTGCAACGTCTCCAAAATTTGTTCTCTCTTCGTGGTCTGGAATCTCCACAAATGTACCGTCTGTTTGCTCGCTTATTACTTCCACTTGTTCCACTTATCGGACAGAAATTGTCCCCTAATACAGAACAAATTATTCTCTTTTTCCTAAGGATTCGTCGAAACGAACTTCTTGGAGTTTGCGATCAGTACAAATCAGACAAAATGAAGGACTGCTTGCTTTATTCTCCAGAAAATTATCAAAAGGTGAACAATGGCATTCTGCTGTATAAAAGGAAGCTTACGCAACAGTTGAAGCTATTCGGAAATGAAGACGCCATTTGCAGGGCATTTACTTACAACAAATTAGTGATCAAAAATCTGTTCATATGTATGATTTGAATCTATAAACAGGATTAGAAGAAATAAATTTCAACGATAGGCAACTTAAATCGCATTCTACAGCTTCGGAATAGAATAGCACCAAGGGGAGGGAAACGTTTAGCTGATGGGTTTTCGCATGGCATCAACGAAGACTACGTCCCTTGGAGAGCTTCGTCATTGTCTTCTTGATGCATTCAGATGCTTCACTTTGTACGTTCTGAATATTGGTCGCATTCTCTGTTGAACGCAGAATTAAGTGGTTCGTACTGTACAACTTGTGAACAAGTTAAAGCTGTTTTATAAACCGCTTGGTGGGAAATTAATTAAGATAAATCAACCGTACGAAAGGTTAAAAGCGGTTTTCAATGGATCACTTTCTTCCAACATTCTTAGTTATTATCTTGTCGTTGTGACAGACGAGAATATTCCAGATTTCTGTTTGTCATTGCTTGCTCTCACGACCGTCGGATGCTTTTGTTCTGTTCTCATTGTTCGGTATGCTGTCTTATGTACATACATACGGAGGACATTCTTTCATGTCCACGCAGTTGAAACGGCTTTCAAACAGTAAAAGGATAGCTACCAGCAATACTACCGTCTGCAGCTTTCAAGCAGCGGACAAGTCGAAAGACTGAATTGAACCTTACGATTTCATGTACTGTAAATAAGGTTACACCGCATAAACGGGTGATTTTCGACAATCGTAAATTCACCTCAGATGTGACACTGTCAATGTCTTTTTTTAAACATGGCCAGTATTTTTGTAACAATACGCAAGGTCGTCAGAATACGGTCCTCTGATGGAAGAAGTGGAAATAACGGAGTGCAACGGAAAGTGTGCTCATGTTCGACCTGTTGATGGAAAAAAGATACCGTGTCATTCAAGCCTTTAGCGCCAACGGATGGAAATGAATTCTATTTTCCATGTCGCAGCGACCCCAACGGGACTTCAGATCCATCGAGCTTCAGTATACCAATGATCTCTTATAGCAAACACAATTTTGTTAACGCACCTATGCAGACAAAACTAACATTTCTAATCATGAATCTTCATCACATCGAGCCCCTGATTCTTCTGGCCATAGTACAGATAGACGAGAATTTCAACAAAAAAGATTTTGTTTTGGAAAACAGAGAATAGTGACAACTGTTCTTTTTCTGTACTGCAGCATTTTTGGTCAACGAATGATAAAACAATGGGGCAGAATGCGATGAGCTGTGAAGTCATAATAAGTCAACTGACAGAACACAAGTATTAAATCCTAAAAAGCACTAAGCAATCGGATTATACTTTCTGAAAATACCAGCGCACAGCAACTTCCTAACAAATTAAGACAGGACGACAAAAGCCTTACATCCTTCTTGCGGAGATGTAACCACTTCTCGGCAGCTTTTATATAGAGAAATCCTTCCTCTAGTAAGTCCAGTTTAAAAAAATCGTTCGAAGCAGAGCAAGCACCAACCACTGTTACTTGTTTACAAACACTGGCCAAGACATTTAAAGTCGCTGATCACATGATAGCGTCTTTTCAGCCCTTTTAATAACATAAGCCTCCGAACATGGCGAGGAACGCCGTTAACAAAAACGAGAGCTTATGAAGAGTCTGTGTAAGGGCAGTGAGGCTCACTTCTCCAAGCAAACCAGAGAAATGAAGGGGGGATTTTTTATCAGGGAATAGCCTGGTGCTGTTTTTCAGGATTCGTGGCTGCATCGACTGTCGACAAGGTAATAGTGCGACTATATGTGAAAAAGATGGTCGACACATTTACAACCTTTCGAAGCAACTTAAGAAATGAGTCAAGCGCTTGGAGGAACAGTTCACCTGGCCTGAGTCAGTTCGTCCAGCTGTTGACGACGGAGGTAGTTAAGACGATTCTGGCGATCTTCCATCGGAAACCGAAATGGCTTTGGAGTTTGTTGTGACTGCATCTACGGGCGCGTAAACAGAATAACGGTTAGTGAAAAGTTAGATAACGAAACGACGGTCAACGCTAACAAACAACGGAGTATGCACGACTAAGTCATTACTTCCCGGTCAACCCACACACCCGAGGCGAACGCATAAACACAGAAAAAAGACTGGCCTCCGGACAGAGCTCTTTTTATGTCACTCAGTCCAGAGACAACACGGTCACAAACTAGATCACATTTAAAGGGTTCGTGACCAATCAGAAAACAAGAACAGGAGTGGACCAGACAGAGCTCTAGACAATACAGTGATGTCCCAATTAAAGGAAGAGCATGTAGGCGGGGTGCCAGAAATTGGCACAAGGCTGAGAACGCTCGTGAAGGGTGAAATGGCACATGACTGTGCCGACTATGGTCACTTCGAACAGGATGAGATAGGCCTGTCCAAAGGCAAATGGAAACCGTATTGTCGGGGAATTGGGTTCTTCCCCGACAGAGTTTAAATAATTGAAACGTGGTAAATCCTCTGATGGAGGTCTCTGTCCTCCGGCTTCTTTCAAAAATGGTGGTGAGCGTTTTCTGAACTGGCTACTCCTTAGTTCTATATGGCAGACTGGAGAGGTGCCTCACGATTAATAATGATTAACAGTTATTTTCATTTTTAAAACAAGAAACCAGGATATCAAATGACAACCACGGAGTAGGCTTGTCTTTAACGTATCCAAGATGCTCGCATGTCTCAGAATGCGGCGACTTCCGAAACAGAACGAAAACTAGATAAGAGAACAAAAAAACTAACAGTGGCTGTGTCTATCTTACTGTCACAACGAGACTGGACCTTGACGCGGTGTGACGGCTTGCGCATCTCTATGACCTATTGG
>JTDE01000906.1:8068-20004 GCA_014338405.1 Paragonimus skrjabini miyazakii
GTAGCGATAGACATTTTCCAGTCGAATTGTAAGGTTACTATTCGCTGGAAGCTGCAACGTGATCACACCTCCGACAGGTGAAGCGAAGCTGCCTTGCGATTGTAACACCAGATTAGAGGTCATTATTGGCCAACGGGTAAGCTTCCTGTGAGTTTCATATACAGTGTCAGTTTGTGGGTTTACTCGGATCCGGGAGTCGCGTAGAGCTTGTGGCGACAATCCTTCAACTCGGTACCGGAATGCCTCACCAGCTTTCGCGTATGCACCAATGGGAAAGAAGTTCAATTTTTCAGTCACCTTCAACGTAACACTGTACGAGGTTGGGTTGGCTTTCGGGTGTACGTCACCCATAATCCGTGAGAATGCAGACAGCCGTGTGATGTTCTCACCTCTCTGCGACAAGATTACATTGTTGTAATTTAGCATGGCAGTGAGTGTGCTGTTTGCAATAATGTACGGTTTCCAGTCACATGGAGCATTATGTGCGAAGTATTCCCCGTAGTTTTCTATAATCTGTTTGATTGCTGTTTGTACTTCAGCAGTTGTTAGATCTTCCGGTTGATCTGGATTGAAGATTCGGTTAGTTTTGAAATAGCTCCAACTTCGCGCTCCCATGTTCAGTCTATCCGCGAGGGTTGCCTGGGGTATTGGAGGAAATCAAACGTGGTTTAATAGACATCTGGTTGAAGTGTATACAATCGTTTATTTAAAAAGGGTTGGTTATACCAAACATTCTGAAGTGTTTACCAGATAGAAATCGGATTATAGTATTTTGGTTAGATAAAAACTTACACCTGGAGTATTTCTTATCCAAATCCCAAATCTGGGTGTCAGGGGAACGTAAGCATCTCTGATCTTCCTTCCGAATGCTTCAATCTCACTCATCACTAAAGTCTTCACTCTTGTTCCTGGATTACGTCTGTCCATCATGACGATGATGTATTGCGCGGTCATCGGGCCTGGCAGAACAAGCTTTTCCATATCTCGAGTAAATTTCAAACCTCCTTTGACCAGATTCCACGGATAATGTTGGTCTATATCACATATGGGTGTGTATTTGGCCCAAGTGAAAACGGAGAACGGCACGTTCAACCCGATTCGATCTACACAATAACGAAGAAATTTAGACAACACGCATTTCCGAGATTTCGTTTTATGCATGTAGATGTTGGTCAATTAGGCTGAACAATAAGATTGAATTACCTCTTCTGGAATTCCTAGACTAAATGCATATGAAATTTCTTATTGCAATCTCGTGATATTACTGAAGTCCAGATCAATATTTCAACATCCTTCAGTTTAGTTTATCGTGTCCCAAAATGTATACATTGGACAGCCTTCGAATAGTGAAGGAACTGGGTTTGACTTCACTTCATCTACACTTTGGTGCCTAAAGAACATCTCCAACTTACAGCACATGCGACTAAATAATTTTGTGTGTTTATATTTTGTCACCTATATAACACCGTATACACACACGAGTTATTGGTGGGGAACATTTAATTTACCTATCAGTATACGACAAAAACTTCTGCTATACTACATGTTATCGTAGACTGTCCTGACTAACGTCAATCGTTTCGTAAACAGAAGAAAACCAACCATGTAGTACACCCAGTTTATTTACGTTGCAATGAATAATCCATTGTCAACGCGTTAACTGCATTTTACATGTTCCATATTCTAGTGCTTTACTCGCTGTGAATTATCAAATTAGTCGTTTGCAATAAGTTAGTAAGCGACATCTGTTGGAACTCACCCTCATATTGATAGCTTTGCCCATATAGGTGAATGGATGACAATTCATACACTGCACCAAGATCCACGAAAAATGCTGCCCGGTATTCATTGGACTGTGGAATTATTATCGTCCAGTTGTTTCCATCTACAAGGCTATCCATGTAGACCCCATGACCGTGAACTGTTTTGCGCAGAGCGACATTAGTCTCCTTCACTCGCCGTTGACCTAAACCACAAAAAGACAGGAGAACAGAGTAACAGAATAATGCGACCGGATACGAATCAATTAATGACGTGTCTAGGTGAATAAGACAGTAAACGCACCAATGGCTTCCTGAATGAGAAATGGTAGGAGAAATTTCAAGAAAGTGATCAAGAACATTGAATGCGACCAACTGAGTTTGCATAGAAAAGCTTTCTCAGTGATTTCATTTATATACAATAGTATGTTTGACCCAAATAACGACGATTATTTTTACAATATCCTTGTCAGCCTGATTGGGATTGAATTCATTTATGTATATCGGTTGACAATCAATCGGATTTCTGTCAGTATAATATCACTCACACTACATTGAAACAGGTGCGATTTTGAATGAATTCATTGATATATTATTCCCGTCAGGGCATGGTAGTCCGTCAAAAATTTCACCTTCCGTAAACTGGCAGATTATCACATGGACGACAGACTTCCTAACATGGTTTTCCGGAATTAACTACCAACATACATTCCGTAGAATTTCGAGCAATACTGATGTTCAAAGCAGTGTCTGTGCTACTTCAGGAAACATTGTATGTTGAGTTTTCTCACAGTTCTGAGTATGCGTGCGTGATTACCCATATTCACTCTGACCTCATCTACTATCTGGGCGAGATGGTCGGACTTGTGTGTTATGTTGATATATCGGTCCATGCTGACTAATGCTTTGGTTCTTCTAGGTTCAATCATATCAAATAGACCAGAAGAGAGCAACAGTCAAGAGACAGTTTCGCTCATACGTTTGTATGTGTTACTACCGATTGAGTAGGATACCTTAGACAGTTAAGCACGCATCCATTGATACACAACGGAAAACAATTGTATTCGTAGCACTACTGTCTTCCGGCTACATCAGGCGTAAAAAGAAACACCCCCAAACAATGAGTAATCCGATCGACCAACGTTTGACCACGACCACCGGCGTATTATTCTGTACGTTCGGAATTTCCAGCAGAACAGAAGAGCTTTGTCTGGTACTTCAGCATAGGCCTTGCAGACTTGGAGTGCAAATTGTTTCCACAAGATTGCAGGGTTACATAGATTTAGTGCAGGATAATGAGGTACTTTTGGAAACACTCTCTGAGTGGTGTTATGCCGCAGTCAACGAGAAGCCTGTATCCGAAAACTTGTTGACTCTTTTTTGTGAAATTCAATTGTCTTTGTTTACTTCGTTCCTCTTCGCCATACATTTGTCATTGTTTGTCTGCAATTATTACTGTGCAACTTCGTGAATCATTGTCAGGACCAGTAACAGTCCGAGCTATCGTACTCAGAGATAACTTAATGATGGGGCCCGTATCTCCAGGGGTAAGACCATTTTCACTAATCTGGGCTTCGTCTGGCAACCCAGCGGTATCCTTCTAAAGCTTAGTGGTCGCGCATGTTGGGTAATTCTGAGAACAATACTACTGCACTGCTGCCAAATGTAACCAATTAGAATAAAAGACGTAAATAGTTTGCAAAAATGTTCGACGGTCGATGTCTACGTCAAAACGTATAAATTAGATGGCATCAGCAGGTAAGCAACGATGGGGTCATGGACTGGTGTCTTCTGTCTGCACTGATGAAGTTGTTGAACAGAACTGAGTACTTTCAGGTGAGAAGCAAGCAAATGATGACTTGACAGATCGATTTTCATAGCTACCTGTAGGTTTGCCACCGCAAGTCGGTTTCGTTCGCTGAGGTTGTACCTTTAGTGACTCACGAAATCTGGCTTGAGGTTTGGGGTGGTGGCTAATGGAGCTCAGTGTCCTGAGTGTTGCCGTCGTACTACTGAGTTGTACGTAAAGTAAATCTAATCATTGAAGCGAAACAATAAAAACCATGTGGGTGACATCTTACCGTCGATCCGGTTGTTGGTTTGTGAGGAACGAAGTTCCACCCATGCCCTTTGCTTTGCTTATAACCTAGAGTTTGTCATCCCATGGTTATCACTCATTGATGTGTTGCTGTTCATAATGGTGGTGCTGGTCATGCTAACGACCTCCTTTCGCCAAGTCTCTAGCCAGATGACTAGCAGAGCTTATTGTACGACGGAAGCACGAATAGTAACTACTTCACACCTGGCTCTGGTTTTACGATTGGGAGGATGGATTTATGTGACAGTGAAGTTGTTTCACATTGGTGAAATCAGCTGATAGGCTTTCTGTCGTAGGTACCGAACAGAATGAGCCCGTCTATACCCACAGACCGTTTGGATCCATGGTGTACATTGATGAATAGTTGTTGGGTTATTTGGTGAACGCTTCAGAAAATGTGAAATCAAGAAGCTAGATGGCGGCCCGCGATTTTACGTTTAACGGATGTGAAGGAGATTGTGAGTGGGAGTCGGAGAAAGTTCGGATTAAGGTGTGGAGAGAGAGTGTGTCTGCATGCTGGCTTATAGTTAGGCCGATTTCAATGTGGTCAGAGGAGGTGGAGCATCTAAGAGGCAATGTCACGAGGTGTAGGTGAACGAAGGCTTAATGTTCTAAAGAGTCATCGAGAGGCTATTAGGAAAAGGTACGTTCAATGGGTTCTGAAATGCATTTGGTGCGACAAGAGAGAAGGATCGACCACATATTCTTACGATAAGATGAGCCATTACTGTCCTATCTTCAATAAGATCCGAAAAAGGAATGCGTTTCATATACTTTGGTTCCAGAATATTGAATACTATTTCAAGATGGGAGCGACGCTAGACTACCGTATCGAAAATATTTATAACATTTATAACATTTGCTATCCTCATTGAGATGTTAGACGAAGATGAGCTCATACTGGGGTTACATTTGTGTACTGCGGTACTAAATTTAACGAAGCAGTGTGTTTGCTATCAAAAACTTGGATCGAATTTAAGACCGAAAACGGTTTGGCTGAAATCATTTATCTTACGCGAATTTTCATTTTTGTGTTTTGGATATTTCGGGGTAACTCTACTTGAGTTTGACTTCAGTTTGCCACACTTGTTGAACTTCGTTACCTCCATCCGATAATGTTACGTGTTAATTTCTATTTTGTCTTATTGTATGAGTGGACGTGTGATAGACCCCGAGTGAGTCATATATTGTCCATTTATAGATTCATCAATTTGTTTCCAGAGACCTATAATTTAGATTTGTGATGTGTGATGTTGCAGTGCAGTGTTTGGATGATGACAAATGTGCGTGAGCAGCAAACCCGGTGAGCTGTTTTGAAGTAGACGTTTTCTCTGAATCAATACTACCTCGTCCTTCTAAATTAGCTTACCAAACGGCCGTTCATTTCACCGTCGGGTGAATTTTCGGGTACGTAGTTGATAGACTTCAAGTCGCACCTGGTTGTGTATGTACCACATTCTGCCTCCTTTGCACTAATGTTTGTGCAAAGCAGTAAATCGTTTGTTAAACAAAACTATAAAATACATTTTTGATGGGCTCAACAGGTTTTCGGTGTTCTGAGGGTTTCAAATCCTTTCATTCCGTTCATCGATTTGGAAACGGTACCTGCGGGCGTGGTCAAGTTCAACCATTTTAGGTCATGTTTTTTCAGGAAACCTGGCTTATTTTGTCATACTTTTACTGTGCATGTTGTGAAAACCGCAAGAGACAAGGGGCTCCAAATGAACGAACTTCACGAAACTTCCATAAAGGAAGGCGATACAATCAACCATGATTTCAAATGATTCAGTAGACCATTGCTATAACTATGGTAACCAACCAACAGGCTGATGCGTGGACGCCGCATTGTATACGAACAGATGTACCAAACTGAGTGCATTGTCACCATCATCATCTCAGATTCCAATACCATCAATACCATCGAAAGCTTAGCGTCCGCTTGCGTTTATTTGCTCAACTCTCAATCAGGTGACACCACATGTGAGTCGACAGTGGACACGTACACACATATATTCACATTCACATCTTCGCTCATTTTGCAGGAACACATTCTGCTGTCATCGATGTTTGCTTTCCAGAATGACCTTAACTGTTATCGATGACTGTATTTAACGCATCCGTCGTGCTCCTGCAATACTCGTTCTGTTCAGGGTTGGTGTGTGGTAAGAAGCATTCCTATCGTAGATGAGTTTATCAGACTTTGACCAGTTCTGCCAACCTTCTGAACGATTCCCATTCATTTTGATTCACCTTACCGGCCGATCACTTCTGACCTTGTTATTCAGGTGTTCTGAACATTCTATCAAATTCACGTTTACTGTCTTCTATTCTGTTTGAATAAGTCTGACGTAATGCAGGCACTAAGCCTGTCGTCGAATGTAAATTGATGTTTTAGGTTTCATGCTATAGCCAACGATTACACAGGATCCTACAACAAAGGTGCTGTTGGCTCAGGACTTAAACCGCTCTAGTGGAAACAGCGCTGTTGAATGTGATACTCTAAATATGTCATTGTAAACTTGGCTGGATCTGTCTTCTGAATTTATCATTTCGTCGGGTTATGCCCTCCACAAACATATGAACTTGAGTTTAGTGTAGTTAGCATGAGTTTATTCGCAATGCTTTCTCCTCATGTTAGGAGGCAAATTCACCCAAACAATCTAGTCAGGACATTGGGGACAGCTGATGAAATCTGTCATCATTGCAAACCAGTCAGGCCTTCGGTGAGGGCTGACGAAATCAGACAAAGCACTGAGGGGCACGTCAGACCAACTGGCAGGAAACGTGAAAGTGAGCGTGGGTATCACGCCAGCCCGAGGAACGAACGCCTATGGAATTGGCCTTACTTGGCCACTTGGTAACGAAGTGGCCTAAACAAGTAGACAGTGATTCAACAAGTAAATGGCCATATTTGGTCACTATTTTATGATGTATATTTACTGACATTTTATTCATTTGGTTGAACTGGTAGTCGGCAATACAGCGTGTTTTTCCGCAATCGTGTTCTTCTTGTCTCCGTGCAAGTAGACTAGGTGAAGCCGCATAACAGGTACCCAGGTGAAGCAGTCAAGTCGTATTAGAACGTTGATAAAGGAAAAACCCCGTTATATCACCTGATTCGCAGGTTTTTCACATGGTGCATCTCGAATGTGCTTACCCGCCAGCAGCGATTCTTGAGGATCAAGCAGCTTCATCTAAGGCTAACTCAACTCTGGCCGTCAATCTTCCTAATTTGTCACTGCGGCAAGAAGATATGGCCCTCAATGAAACGGATTCGACTAGCGTCAGCAGTCGAAGCGAGCCGAACTCCATGTCTGAACATGCATCCTATCAGGCGACACAGGCTACAGAACTAGACGATGGCGGTAGCAATCTAGATCCAGTGGAGGCGGACACAAGGTCTCATTCACCTCCGAATCCACCGATCCACCGACCACACGACGACGTTGACGATCCAGTCCCGCTGTCTGCAAATTCTACAGCACGCTCCCTACTGCGTTTACCGGTCACACAGGAGACTTGCTCTGGTCCGGGAAGTCAGTTCGGTTCAGAATCTGCTGAACCACATGTGGATACTGAATCGTCCAGTAGCAGCCATCTGAGCTTGACTCGATTGGCGCCGTGCGCAGGATCGCCATTATTCGTTCGCCATATGTCGGCAGGGTCTACTGGGATGAATCGATCCCTAGGCACCTAGCCATCTGGTCACGTCTCTGTGAGTATGGACACTGCCAGTTTGCCTTCTTCATCAACTGCACCTTCTGCCATCATTCGGGACAGTGTTCGTTTGCCTTCATACAGCCGTTCGTGATTGCCAGGCTTATATGTTGTATGTTGTATGCAATCGAACGACCACTGTTTCCTATTGTACATTTGACTGGTTTATATCTGCGGCTGCGTTGTGGTTTGCAGTTGATCTATTGTGATTTTCTTTTGTTGCTTTTCACATGGTTGCTTCAGATATCGTATTCTGTTTTCCGAACGTCCTGCTCTCCAACCTCCAGCTGTCCATTATGCCCACGTTCAAACGCTATATCCGGTGGACGGAGACAGATTTTTATCTACTTACTCATACTTTTCTGTTTATGTCAGACAGTCTGCTAAATCGTTAATGTTTATTTGATTGCCTTTGTTTTATCCACGTAGGTACCCTGTTGATGTTGACTGAACCGTGGGTCTTAATTGTAGACAACATTCACCGATCGTTATGACTCATTTTCGAGTGTGCTGATCGTTTGACCGCAATGTGCTTTGATCACAAAGTGTCTGGTACATACAGTTCAGATGATAATTTATGCGAAAATGTTCGCGAATTAACGTATGAAGCTTCGTAGTTCTCATTTACGTTGGCTAGGGGCGTTAAAGGAGATGACCGCCAGTCGGTTTCAGCGGCGTGACATCTACCATTGTTTCAGTGGGTTGTCTGTGTTTTAAGAGTGGTTGCTCTACCGGGACAGTTAAATTTGGTTGCGGTCTTGCAGGTCTTGCAGTCACTAATCCATATTTTGTGAAGTTTGAAGTGCCCCACTTTTTCACTGTATCCGCTTTTTAATCACTCCAATCCTAAAGGAGCAATATCCCTTACTTTTGGAAACACTACTCCTTGGTTGACAAAACAAATTATCAGTAACTGATCGTCAACACCTAGTTGTTTGTTTTATAGAAAGGCATTTAGTTCATTCCATCCATAACCGAAATAAGTTGTTTTGTTGTCTAATGCTGTTTGTCACGCGAATGTCTCTCAATATCAGTTGATAGATTGGATAAGACCTGATACCTAACATCGTAGTACTCGAAATTAGGGACTTCGAACGGCCTAATGGATTGTACTTAAGCTTCGGCCGACTACGGTAACCAGTTGCTATTCATGATACTCTAGCTGGCATTTGTAGATATACATCATGTTAGAAATCAGAGTTTGGTGTTGGCTGACGTAGTGACACATAGTGTCAAACTGTAATGTGGTTGGGTTGACATCAGCTAGAATGGTTGATGGTTTGAGGCAGTTGCTCATCCAATCTTGTTGTTGTATCTTAAAATGACGTTCGAGTGATAAACTAATTAGATTGTTCATTCTATCATTATTTGAATAAGTGTTGAATTTTCTACTCACTAGCTTTTACTACATTCATTTAATGTGATTCATAACTCTTTGTTTACGTAGTTCCTTTATTGTGAGGAGTTGATAGCACATATAAGTTCTCCCAAACATATATGCTATTTCCTATTTGGGTCGCAGGTCACATCCTTTTGAAACCACTAGTCGGACAATTTTGGCTGTCGATCCCCATGCCAAGCGGTCATGATGCTGTAGTGAAAATGCTGTCTAACTAAGGCTTTACTGTTTCAGACGAGGTATTCACCATACTTGCCGTTGTTTCACTTGTTCAGGGTGAAAGAAACTTTCGTAAACACCCTTGCCGATCACGGTGAAACATTTCACAACGACTGCACACGTCCTAGGAGAAACTTGCCATGCTGTAGACTGTGCAAGAGAGCGAATATTGTGTGTTGCTTTTGCTTTTTATTCTGGTTTGATTTTCTTTCTCTACTCACCCTGATTTAAACGAATTTCATTACAGTTCATATTGTAAAAGGCCATGTTACGATTTTGTATTTCTCAGCAGGTAGATGGGCTCAAGGTGGATTAAGTTAGATCCACAAGGTTCATATCAAATTATCTGGCTTCTGAAAACGATCGCTGACTCCATTTGTAAATTGACTGTTAGGTTTGCGAATATCCTTGCCAGGTGGTGTACGATGAAGCAGAAACTTTGAGCGTTATACTTCAGGCAAGTGACACAGAAGAACAGTTCATGATGATGGTCAAAGTTCGATACAGGATTTTTAACAAGAGGTGTTTCCTAACAATGTTAGCCTTATCAAAGGCGTTTCTGGTATCAGGTTAGTTGACTGAACTGATTCTGGTGAAGAGACAACAGAACTCACTGATGGAAAGATTTTGTGCCAGAATGTCCAACCCTGTTGTTTGGGACTCACATAACCCGGTTATCCATCTACGTATTTAGAACATATTGGACGTAATTTTCATGCTCATTAACTGTCTCATCTTTCTATGGATGGCATTTAACTAGTTGGTTCCATTCATCCACACAGCGACTTTTATCAATGCACTAACCGAAGCTTAACCTTTTAATTGGTTCATTTGGTCAGTAAGGAGCTTGTGTAATAGTGGTGGGAGGACAGATAAACAGTTTAGCTTTAATAGTGCGTCGGGATTACGCATCATTTACAGACTGGATACTCAGATTGTGAACGGATGGTAATATGATTTGCCAACCGAATATTCGATTGTAAGACCTGGAGTTTCAGTAGACCCTTAATTTCAAAATGCCATTGTTAACTACAGACTTCTTAAACAATAACGCATTGATACTAACGTTACAATTCCTTCACGCGTTTATGAAGTGCCATGGAAACTAGCGACCACAGTCCTATCCACCTGGGTGATCAAGTAATGCTCCTTCACACACACTATGACAACTGACTAAAGGAACGTATCGATTACTCACTTTTGACGACTGACAAGTAAATCAACAACCAACTAGTCAGATACCTTGATTTACTACGCTATTGTAAACATATAAGACATTCTAGGCGTAAGTTCTAAATATAGAGTGGAACAATGGTAACATGCACAAGTATGTGAAAATTAGAGGCAGCGTTGATCCGGAATGAGTTAAGCAACAAAGCAATAACGTGAGCCAAATAAAACCTAAACTCCGGTTATTCTGGAGTAGTATCAGTGTCTGCTGTAAATTTTCACTACGGGTCTCGATCTTCACTTCTGCGAACAAGTTCAAGTTGACTGATTGTTCTTCTCAGATTTTCACAGATGTATTAAATTCATATGAGGAAACTGGGTTTATTTGTATTCATCCTAGTGATACTGAATTTGGAGAGACGGTAGATTTGCAGCGTTTTCCATGTCTATGTAATTGCCTCTATTCAGTGTTTAAACTAATTCATGTGAGGATACAATAGATTGAGAATTTGAATCTCAAGTTCATGGAGCTGTATAAAATTCTGTCTGAGAATCTAAACAAAGCTCTGGAGAGAGTACAAATGCTGTTATATAACACGTCTATAGACGAGACTAGTAGTTTAATCTGCAAACTACTGACAAGTAGTTTCGCTGATTTGATAAATTAAAAGGGATTCAGTTACGAGAAACCTGGAGTTCGGCTGGATTAAGACCAACGACTAAACCACTGCGTTCAGACACAGCAACTGAGCTACAAAACCATGTTTCTGAAATATCAGCATTAGAACTTCAACGTTGATCGATGATTCTGGTGAATTCCAGCGTGAACTGATTGAGATATACTGCCGAGACAATTAATCCGCCGGATCATTTGGTGGATCTTGTAAGTTCCGGTGCTTTGGGTAGAGAATTGAGTCGGAATGTGAAATTTCTGAGGCTTCGACGTGACTTTTTAGCTCAGTCGCGTCTTAGCATGCTGGTTTGAATTTAGTGGAACTCCAGATATTTTTAACGAGTGGATCCCTCTAAAATATTCTGTAAATTACGTATACATGCCATTAGTCATTAACTTGCGTTTTCAAGTCGAAATATTACACGTGGTGTGCATTCCTCTAAGATCATTCGTATGTAGACAGTGTCCTTTTTACCTATCCTCGACCGTCACTTTTCCGATGGATCTGTTTCACACTGAGATTACACTTTTGGTGTTTTCTCTAGCGCCTCTCTGAAGAATCCACTAAGGGTCATAGACTACTTCGGCATGTTTCCTTGCCATTTTCAACACTTCTTCAAATTGATAAGGGCCAGGACATCAACGGTTTATCACCAATAAGTAAAGTCTACGAACACTGATCAGTTGAAAAAGCCTTATTTTTACGATCCGAACTTGTTGTCTTCGTTTGGCAATAGTCTCCCACTTTTACTTAACGTTCGGTCGTAGGGACTGTTTTTTTTTTAAATTGCCTATTATAGCTGATGTCATATTGTTCTATATGTCATACTGTTCTTATTTTGTAGATTGCAGCATTCCAACTATCACTGTTCTTTGTTCAACACAGTTCTCAGCGTATGC
>JTDE01000906.1:20104-55639 GCA_014338405.1 Paragonimus skrjabini miyazakii
CCAAAACGGATTAGCCTGTCACAGTTACCGAAGCCAAAGGACGCCGTATATATATGTAGTGAAATTTTGGATCGCCAGCTGTATGCAAACTCAAATTACGACACCTACGATTTTTGTGCGCTTTTTTGCAGCACGAAATGATACCCTAGTAGTTCTCCGTCTTACTTGTCACTGTTATTATTCAGCTATTCCTTCATTGTGACTGAACCGCCCCGTCAATTTGTGCGTCTGCGGTCGGTGCGGTGTTGATCATAGTAGCAAACTTGTACAACTTTGTTCAAACAAAGGAACACGTAAATGTGATACATCAGTGGAACGCAGATTAATAAAAATCTGAGTAGTTATGAGAAGAAGAATGTTGTAGCGAACAAGCTCGTTTTCGGTTATTCATCCTCAGGCAAACTACATAAATTTTACATGAAACTGTGTTGTCAAGGCAAAGCGAATAGACTGCCATGGTTCTCGTGGCGTTATGATTGTGATGCAGTTGTCGTCCTATGTATTGATGATGTGGTTGACCTCATTTGTGCCTTTATGTTCGTTCCTATTACAACACCATTTCATATAAACGTTAGGTAGTTGATCCGATGATGAATAACTGAAAACGAGCGTATTCGCTACACGGTTTTATCGGATAACCAGAATTAATCATATTGGGATAGGATCTTGAAACGCAGGAGCTTTTCGAACATCATAAATTGAGATAGTTACTTTGATGTGTTTCAACAGAACCATTCGTTCCAATTGTTAGAAATAACATGCATGCTCTCAGTATTGTTTCTTTATTTGTTCAGTTAAGCCGACATTAACTCTGGGATTGTGTTAGGCGTCGTGCTGATATAAGCAGAACTATATTGTAATGAAGTGGTTCACTTCTCACTAATTAGTCGCGCCAACTAGATTGGCGCGTTTGACGTTTTGAATACAATTTAACTATGTTCAGTCGAATCGTATAGCTGACGAGCCCAAATGGTCAGTTAAAGAATTCGAGAACTATCTCGCATTGGAAGCAGAAATGGCTTTGAAGCTTGATTAGCTTGAACGCAACTTAGTTCCGTGTTCGGATCTCTTCTCACCAAAGATAAATGAGAGAGTTTGATATCACTACAAGGCGGAAACATACCAACACATAAGCCTCATCCAAGTATGTGTCCTAATAAAACAGTCTTGAATGGATCTACCTCACCTGTGATTAGCTCCTGTGACTCACCTAAGACCAGTTTTGATTCGGTGACATTCACCAAGTTTACAATCTGAGTGAATGTGGTTTGTTGATTTATCTGAGTCACAGTGTAAACATTGTAAGCATTTATATTTACTCATATTCCAAGACTAAACAAAGGACGATGGAAAGCGACGATTAGTTGACATTATATAGGGGATACCGGGACAGAATTACTACGATTGGCTATCCGCTTCGAGATTTGAACAGATGTTCTAAGGACTGGTGGTTAGGATGGATCCAACAGGCTAATTATATAGAACAGCGAGGAGGGAATCGGTAGTATGTTTTCGCTTATAACCGTGTTGTAGTTAGCAGCAAGTGTGACGCGATTTATACTGTGAGACAGCAGATTCAGTGTGAAACTAGTATTGCTGCAAATATTAAACTTGAATTTGTCCTGAAGTACTGCTAGGGCGTACCGTGCCAGACTAAGAAAGATTGAGGAATTCTAACGACAGTCGTAATCCCACAACAGCAACAGGTGTGCAATATTGCAGTAGTTCTGAGATCACTTTTTTCGGCAATAGGTGCCCGTCTTTCATCTACTCTCAATGTGACGGAGCAAAAGACTGTAGATCGTCAGTTCTTTATCCGCTGACCTGCCTGGCATAAGTGACGCTATCCATGTGATGATCACACAATGCAGTTTGTCCTAACAAGCCGCTGAGTTGCGCAAACAGCCACAACACATCGGGATCTATCCTGTCGGTTGGAGAAACTCTAAGTAACTGCGGACTTAGATGATTAGACCACGTACTATGGATGCATAGTAATCGTCAGGTACCCCGAGCACTCTTGCCGAAACGACGGCCGACTGGCGTGTGGCATAAGGTTGATAAAGGATAACCAGATATACGTAAGTGACATGAACTACGAAATGGTCAGCGGTGTAGTTCGGGTTCATCTCGATATGTACCCACTTGCCTCGAGACTTTAACCGAGATGGCGTGTTATGTCATCGTTTTTTCAGATTGTAAAATTTGCACAGTTCATGTAGTATGTTGGCCCGATAGTGTAATAACTCCGTTTTTTGGATGACACCTTCTCTTCAGTTACATCCCGGCTGTTTGTTTGCAAGGTATGTGCACCCAGATGTTGAATGCTTGAGCATATATATGGTTATTTTGGTAGGTATGTGCCCTCCGCCTCGGTTTTATCTTATGTTTGGCTTGTTTTTCTCTTCAGAGTCATATGGTGCTTGTCCATGTTTGCATGTCACAGATGTTTTGCGGTTATCGTCAGTAATGATAACCGTTTCCTGCTCTATACATAATATAATGTCCACTACTTTATCTAGATAACGCAGTGAATTAGTGGAGACGTACTAGGCACAACGTTGTCTCCTGTACATCCAAATGGACTGATATTTATGGGCAGCACAGACGTGATGCTGTAAAAGTATGAAATGTGTCCTACTTTGAAAATTTCAAAAATGCGGCAACCAAAATAACAATTGTGATGAAGTTGTTTCTACAGTCCATTAACGTGAGTCTATACGGACTTCGTTCCATGATGTGATCTCATGTAACAGGTGGATGCTGCAAATGTCCAAGAGAATATTTTATTTTACCAATAATTTATTAGTTCAGCGTTTCTGTTACTCCTGTAGCTTCAATATGATCAGGGTGACGAACGCGTTTTCGAGGTCTCACTATCAGATCATTACGCGTTTATAGATGAAACAGTACTGGCATATGCCACAAATGATAGGTAAATAGTGGATGGATCATTCGTCATGGACGCGTAAGGGCTCGAAAGAACTACTTTCGTATGCACAGCCTCGAATCGCGTAATCGCGTAGCAGATGGTCCAGTCGTTTTCAAACGGTGACGTTGAGTTGACTTTATATGGCTCACCGGGACTTTGTAGATGTCCTTGAACGACTCACCCCGGCTAGTTAGGTGATTCGACTGTGCCAAATGGGCGACGATCGCGCTCAGTTTCGGTTTCCTCAGTCCAGTTCTTAACAAGGCCGACTGATTTTCCCTTATAATTTTCAATAACAAGTTGGTCGTACACTCCATCTATCCTGCTGTCCAGCAGCAGGTAAGTGGGTACACGAGCTTGCATTTGAACGTGGACAGGGAACTTGTCATTCAGACCATGAATCACGAACGAAACGTGGCTCCTGGAAATGTTCGACGCAATACATTGTATAAACGATGACTGGGCAACTACAAGTAGATCACCGTTATGGAAGAGATTGACGAAAATGGCATTTGGCACGTTGTTGTTCTATCCGTCATGTTTATCGTATTGAATATATCTGAACAGTCGTTTTCGCTGGTGATATTAGGGATAAATTGACCGTATTCTACGACCGTGGCGAGATATTCCCCCGAGTGTTCGAATAATCGCGTCCTCAGTCTGGTCATCCATTCCATTTTGCCTGTTACGCCTCACCCGTTGGTCCGATCCACTTGAACGATGACCCATCCAGTTGCCCATGCCCTCCCCGAGCTTTCGGACTCACCTCCCACACGCGTTGAGGTATTCCACCGAGTGTTGGAATACTCGAACGTCAGGTTTGATAATCCACCACAATATCATTGATGTTGCTCTACACCGCTGACACGAAACTTTAACGAGTTCTAGAGTGTCCGAAAAATGTGATAAACAAAGCAACCTTTCCCCGTGACAAGAAGTAACAGAGAAGTCAGAAGCAGGATGTCCACTGAACTCTGCTATATAAAAACCCACAGTCTGCAGTGTGTACATGATGAGATGCAGCGAAATGTGCTCGATAGATACATTGTGCAAAAATTGTTTCTAACTTCTCTGTTCAAATGTAATAAACCTACAGAAAGACTTGAACTTTTTCAAACCAGTGATCTATAAAAGATAACTTGCATTTCATTGTTGAAAATTCATGCATGTTCGCCATCACCAATCAGTTGATTGCTGTTTATTGTCCGGGATCTATACCCCGGCGCCAAAATCCGGAGTCCAGACCAAAGGGTGCACCGAACTGTCACGTCTCCTAACGGACTCAACACATCGCTGAAACCAAATTTGCTGGTTCTGTGTGAGGGGTGTACGCGCATTTTTAGTCAAGTCGCCCAGCCTTGTCGACCAGGTGTTTTGGCCACCACGGTTCACGATAGGCAACACCTGGCTGTTTACACACGTCTCTGTAACCGTCTCGGTGTTTGAAAGGTAATGCTATACTGGGAACCAGCATGCGCCAAAGATGGAAACAACTTGCTGCATTATCGTGATCGGCATGGACAGCTCGTTCAAAACTGTTGTCCGCATTGAGACTCTTTGTTCTCTGGAAACCCATTTCGTATTGAAAAACGATATATTCCTTTAATTTGGGTCCACACAAAACATTCGCATCATGCGGGTTTTAGTAAGATGATTATTAATTAGGATAATAAGCCGATACCTGTAAGTATTGATCGAACTGGGCGGAGCTGGGTAAGATATGTAATGCACCCTTTACAAGTATCGTGTATATTCACAAACAGACTTTCATTTCATCAAAGGCATGCCCTGGGATGACTAATTTGATCTGTGTGTGTGTGTGTGTGTGTGCCTGTGTCTGCCTGTTTGTATGACATTGGCTATGCTGACTTAGGTTGGATCATACTCTCCTCCGTACAGTTTGCCGGAAAGCAGCCGCGCACAACTTGGTCTGCACGAACTGATCGTGCTTTAACCGGATCGTACTCTTGGAATGTAAGTAGGTGAACGAAGTGCCGACAACGGAATAGAGTACTGAAATGGTTTTTATGGATGCAGCCTGTGGTGAGAATGTCGAGGGGACCTGTTGTGTTCTTTTTTGGGTGCTATCAACAGCACGCCTTACAGGGTGTAACAGCAGTAGAGAGAACTCGTAACTCAGTAGAAGTTCAAACTATATTCTGATATTTACAAGCTGTAGAGTCATTCGTAAGTGCGTGAATGAATCATTGGTCGTTGAAAGTGCGACCAAACAGAACACAGCTTGAGTCCTAACACAAGCGTGGGACACAGACCACTAACTGGTTTAATGCAAGGCATGTGGGTGTATGATCGGTTACTCCGAAAGGCTGATAAAACGTTTACTGCAACAGGCACTGTCCAAGAACTGCAAAGAAATGATGGACCTCGCACATCAACAAATCAGTGTTCTGTTAGTTTCGTTCGGCGACGTTGCGCTATCTCAAACACAAGATCTACAGGAAACATCCACAAACACTGAAGAACTCAAAGTGGTCACAATGTCGGAATGCATTGCAATCTCCTAGACTACTTTGCAACGTGTGTTGTCGTCATGCCTAGGGAGAATACTCCTGTTAAATTCCAGCAGTCGTCTTTGATTTCGCGAAGGCAATCGGCGAGTTGACGGCAACTATTCAGGAATGCCGGTCCTTTGTCTTCATTGTTTGGGTCTATTGCAGAAATAGAAAGCGCCGCATCCTTCCCTCGTATCAAGCAGGAGATAACTGCGTTGTTGTTCTTGAGCGATCCCAGCCGCTTCTGGCGCTCAGTACCTATCGAGTAGACGATTATTACGGAAAACTTTTTCCTGAGTCATTGTCACATACCCTCGGGGAGAGTAGATACCGAGAAGTTATTCTAAAGAAACGGCAAGTGCATGTTGAAAAATAGCCATCTGGATAGTCCACAGTAAACAATATTGCAAGCAAGAATCAACAGCTTGATCCTGATAAGCCTATGATCTGTGCTACACCCGGCATAACGCCTCACTCGCATCGTACGCACTTGATGAACGTTGCGATTTCGCAAAATCGTATAATCATGCCAGTGTTGATGACCGCTTCGTGATTGAGTCTACATCGTGATGTCCCTCACATCTAGCTGGAATCAGGTGTTTATGATAGCCAACTCGTGAGTAGCACTCAGGTGAGGCAGACGATCACCGTTATCTTTAACTGCACTATTATCATGGGGTCCGAGAACTACCGACCAAGCTACGAAGTCGCACCCAACTCGAGAGTTCAAGTTACCCGGAACAAACAGTCGGTCACTCATAGGTGTCGAGCGAATTGTGACGGGCAGCCGATAATTAGCTTGGTTTTCATCTTAACACGTGTCATTGACTCTGAGGTCTGATTCATTCACCAAACCGAGAGATGCAGTGAAAAACACGTTGCCGACTCACTCGAATAAATGCTGTGCGCGTTATATGAATTGCATACTACACCGGGCTTCCGAGGATTTGGATGCGTCTTTTGACCGTACAAGATAATGTGGTGGCGGTCACGGTTAAACGTTAGATGATCAGAATGCTGTTCGCCCGACACTGCCTCTTATAACAACACTTTTTCGTAAACTGTTGCAAATATAAGTACAATTTTGCAGTAATGCGTCATACAAGCCTATGAGTTTAACTATGTTTCGTCTGGCTGCTTCCTTTCGGCCTATCTGACATGGCTAAACCTGGATGGACCAGAGTCATAGTCAGTATAGTCTGCCGTATCGAAAAAGCACACAAATCTGACCACCACTCCAAAGTAGCAGAGAAGGTCAGCACAGTGCTTGATAAATATTGGTGTCTAGGTCAATTCATCATTACAGTCAGATAATTGCACATTGCTGTGACGCCTAAGGTGTAATCTTTTGGAACGATCTCTGATGATTTTATTATTGTCACTGACATGAAGCTTGGTTTCTGTTCTAGTCCAAACCTTATTAAATCTACATATGTTTAAATTTGCACCTGAGAACTCGGAGGATGCTTTTGAAGTCGACTACCACACGAACAGTCATCAACCAATTAACCAACATTTTGTCGCCTCAAGTCGATAAATTAATTCGACAATGCGCATGTCGTTGTTTGCAGATAATAGTGCACTACTTGCATACAACGAATAAGAACTTCGTCGACTTGTCTGGGCTACTGCGACCACGTCATCGAAATTTGGTTTAGATGTCAAAACGGGTAAAATATCCTCCTTCCCTCAGCCTTCTTTGAGTGTAGGTACCGTGCATGCAGCTGTAGTGAAGATGAGCGAACGTAATATACCACTCACACGACTACTATTCAGTAGTAAGACAAGAGCAAATATTTTGACATCGAAGTAGCCGCAGGAAAAATAAGGAAAATAGAGAAATATCTGAGTGTAGCATCGCCCAAAATGGTCCTTGCTACGTCTGGTGTTTGTGGCAATCGAGGCGGTCTGGGCTAAGTAACGTATGCAAATGAATGTTTTTATTTGTGGTCCTGTGTAAGTGCTTAACTCATGTGTTGCTTTGTTGAATAAATAACCCTTGTGCCATGCGAGTTCTTGACTCACAAGAATTGTTGCCGTGACCAAAATTAGAGGATGAAGATCCCACGGACAGAGCCGTTTGAAGAATGGGAAGTCCAAAGCTTCCTAGAGGGCTTGGAGGACGTGGCGGAGATGGTCGGAGTCAAGACCGAGCGGGCAAAGCTGGCGGTCCTGTGGATGCTACTCAAGGGTAGGACGAAGTGGGAACTGAATGCGGTGCGATGGGGTCACGCGAAGGAGGCGCTGATCGTTGAATTCGTCAGATCAGCCGACTAAAGGGGGCAATGCGGCAGTTCAAGGGCGCCCAGCTAGAACCAGGAGGAGACGCCCTCGTGTACACGGGCAGCGTTCTCAAGAGCCCTGCCACATTTGGACCAGGATTCAGAACAACGTATGCTGACAGATCAGTTCTTGGACGGAATGTCACCAACAGTGCGGGATCAGCTCATGGTGGCTCTCATCGCACATCCATTGACGTTGGAACAGCTGGTTGATGCGGCTTGACAATGTCTAGCGGACAAACCCCGACAGTCAGCGAGTTGAAGACAACTGACCTGCGAATCGCAGTAGAAAAGGTGACTCAAGAAGTGGCCGCTTTGATGAGGAGGAGGGAGCAGAACCGTGGTGACGTCTGTTACAGATGCGGAAGACGTGGATACTGGCGAAGATATTGCCCGCGCGGCGAGAAAAGTCCTGTGTAAATAAACGTCTTGCTGATTGTTTTTTGTCTGGGAAGGGTGATCCAATCATAAGGGCGGTTGATAAGACGGCAGTCCAGGCTATGATAGAAATCAATGGTAGCATGGAGTGCTGTATGATTGACACTGGGGATGCAAAATCATTGGGTGGATCAAGGTGGAAAAAAACTGTTCAGCCGTGTACGACGGTTGTTCGAACAGTCGATGGATTCATACTCAAATTTACGCGTGTGGCGGGGTATGATGTCCGAATCGATGGACATGTAGTCAAGCAACCTTCCGTCATTTCCCCCGACTCACGTCAGACTATATTGGGAGCGGATTTCTTGACCGCGCTGAGGCCATGATTGATTAGAAGCATGATAGACCCGTAACGAAATACGGTGTGGTTATGTTAACGAGAAAACGCAAACTTCAGATTGGATAACTTGAAGCGAACGCATCCAGTGCAATACCAGCCTGTGACAATCGGTTGCTGAATGAAGTGGTACACAAATTCCGAAAGTTGTTCACCACGGATCAAGACCCATATGGCTACTGTGACTGGATTGAACATGAAATCTTCATTAAGCCAGACCAATTCCGACCATTTGGGCCCAGAAGGACTCCGGTTCACCTGCAGCCGGAAATTGAGCGACAAGTGAAGGAAATGCTGAAGGAGGAAATTATTGAGGAGACTGATAGCCCGTTCAATTCTCCTGTTCTGTTGATGAGAAAGCCCAGTGGGAAATTTCGATTTTGTGTCGACTCCAAAAGACTCAACGAGATTACAGTTAGTAAAATGGTAGCAGTACAAGCGGTGGCAGAGATTTTCGACGAGCTACAGAACGCCAAGATAACTACAGCGCTAGACATGCGGTCTGGATAATTACAGGTTCCAATCTATCAATCGGACCAAGATAAGACAGCATTCACAGTGGGAGAAAAACAATATCGCTTCAAACGTATGCCGTTCGGGCTGTCAGGCGCCCCGTCACTTTCAGACGACTGATGTTGAAGGTGCTGGAAGAATTAAGCAATACTGTTGTCTACGAAAATGATATCGTCATCTAGAGCATGAATGGGACGGAAAATACCGGACACGTTTCAGCTGTACTGCAGAAGATTGAACAAGCCGTCCTACGAATCAACAGTTCAAAGTGTCAACTGGCGAAACGAACGGTAGTACTACTCGGTCCCTAGGTCGGTCAGGGTAAGGTCCAGCCAATTCCCGATAAACTGCTTACAACCAAGGCCATTCCGGTGCCAACATCGAAGAGGACGTTGCGACAGTTTCTCGGTCACATCGGATTCTATGGCCGCTTCATCAAGAGCTTCAATGAACTGGCCAGCCCATTATATGAAATTCTCAAGAAGGATTGTTGATTTCACTGGACAGGTAAGGTCAATCAAGCGTTTGTCGAAATTCAACCATTGATGAAGGAGAGACAGCTGACCCCAAAGTTAACAGTGACTGAACGGAGCTTTGTTGTCGCGACGGATGCGAGCGATGTGGGAATCAGAGCTGTACTGAAGCAGAAAATGGGCTGTCAAATATGCCATTCGTATCTTATGTCCTGCTGAACGGAACTACTCAAATACAGATAAGGAGTGTTTGGCGATCGTGTGAGCATTTGAAAAATAGAGACTGTTTTTGATCGGCCGACGTTTCCATGTGGAGACTGACCACAAACCTTTGGAGAGGATTAAATCGGCAAAGAACCCCCGAGGGAAGCTGGCTCGTTGGGCGTTACGATTAAAGGAGTACGACTTCACAATTAGCCAGGTAGCTGGAAGAGAGATTCGTGTACCCGATCTGCATTCCCGAACGCATCACATGCATGAAGTTCACAAGGACGCGATCGGAGTCAACAGTATAGAACTGAAGAATGATCCCGAGAAGTTACAGGCAGCGCAGAGGGCGGACCCGACAATCTAAATGGTGATAGATGAACTTTTATCGGGAGAACAACCACCGGTGAACGAGGGGAGTCCGGAGGTGAAGGCTTTCAGAATATGCTGGTTAGACTTGCAGTTGAATAGTACCGGAATGTTAATGCGCCAACTCGGGATAGAATAAGCGTGCCTGTTATACCGACGGTGTTGAGAGAGACAATTGTGAAGGAATGTCATCAGTTGGCTCATACGGGATGTCATCGAACCTATGAAATGCTGAGGCAAAGGGCATACTGGCCTGGAATGAAGGAGGACGTTAACAATTATGTACTGGCGTGCCAGCAGTGTCAGCTATTGAAGAGCTCCAACTACCCCAGTCAGTACCCTACACAACCAATTCCGGTCAGTGAGATTGGGGAATTATGGTCGCTGGACGTAATGGGTCCCTTCCCAGTAACCACATCCGGAAATTAATACATCGTAGTTATGACGGAACATTTCACGAGATGGATCGAAGCAGCCGCTATACCCGATCAGCATGCAAGCACTGTGTGCAGGGCGGTAATGGAACACATCGTGGCAGATCATGGAATACCGCGAAGCATATTGACTGATCAAGGTCCCTGCTTCGACAGTGAAGAGTTTCGGAACTGTTTGGAGCCTCTGGGAATCGAGAAAATGTGTACAACGCAATACAATCCTCATTCAAATGGACTGACGGAACGAAACAATCGTACAATCAAGGAGTTGTTGGCGACGAAAAGATGTAGCTGGTAGCTGTTGGCCCACCGCTGTTCACCGCAAGGAACAACAAAGAATTCGCCGTTCGAGCTCATGTGCGGGCGCGTGCCACGCTTGCCAGTCGATCAGGAGATTGGTTTATGAAAAGACCGGCGGGTGGAAATACGTGCATCAACAGAGGCTCGGGGAATAACCAACCAAAACTTGGCGGACGCACAAGAAGCTTCTAGGGAGCAGTCAACGGCAAGGTTGTCGTGTCGAAATGCTCTGTTTGAAATTGGTTCGAAGGTTAAGTATAGAGACAGTCGGAGTCCAGGAGCAACACGACTAAAATCTAGGAAGTTCCTGGCGAGGTGGAGGGAATCTTATGGGGTAGTGGACCGCTGTGGCCCAGTGCATCTGATTAAGAATGAGAGGAATCAAAATCTAGTAGACGGAAGCCAGCTTTGTAAATGGCACAATACCTTGAGCAGAAGAGGAAACACACCGTGGATCGCGAACGTCAGTAGACAGCGTGGTATATGATTATGGTTTCTGTTCTAGCCCAAACCATATTAAATCTATATTTGCTTAGATTTGCGATTGAGAATTCGGAGGATCGTTTTGAAGCTGGCTATCATACGAATAGTCGCTTATTCATTAACCAACATTTCGGCGCCTCATGTCGGCATCATAATTTGACAATGCGCATGTCGGTGTTTGCAAATAATAGTGGGTTGCTTGCATGCAGCTTCTAAGAACTTCAACGACCTACCTGGGCTGTTGCGACTATAGCATCCAAAATTGGTTTGGATATCAACATATATAGGATATTCACATTCTCCTAGCCTTTTTCTTTTTTAGTTTATCTACGCAAACTTCTGTTACTTAGGTAGCACTCCATTGAAAGGTCTATCCGTGAATCGCGAACGCCAGTAGATCCACATTCGGTGAAGCGCAAGTCACGAGTTTTCCAGATTATACACAAGTGTAGGTTGCTTTTGGACACCAAAACAGACTCATCCGAAACGGATTTCTTGAACTGTGTGGAATCATCAAATATACCTAACAAGTTACCTGTGTTTCGAGGTAGTGGTGATATATTTTAATATCCTCCCTGACACTATAAGCGACCAGATTACTAGGATGATGTGCGTCACCAGTGTGCAACTAACAGAACAGCGCAACATGGTCGGATTAAACGATGGTTTATCACATGTCATGATGTGTGTGATGATTACTGACAGCTTGATATATGATCAAACCGGAGACGCGATTGTTATCACACTCAATGGAATATTTAGATGCGAGAATGAGATATAGCCAGAATCCATAGCAGGTGGATTGTGGATACGACGGCTGACTGGATGAAAAATCACTCAGTGGAATCGGGTCAACAAGCGAGAAATGAAAAGCAACATGACCACAGCAGAAGCCGTCAGCCACACAGCCAACACGCAGGTTTTATGAAATTGTGGTCTGAGCTCGAATCATGCGTACGGCAACAATATACACCATATCTGTTAGTCATTGTGTGCGCATCGATGTTGTTCCGCCTGGGTAAGTAGAAAATGATGAATTGCAGTCCATTGTTTCCACCATATTCTCATTTGTGATTGAATGTGATCGACAACAGTGTACATTCTTACATTGGAAAACAGTGGACAACAAGTTTATTCGTGATGGTTTTGCACTCAACACAAAGCTCTGATACGTTCCAAATAGCCAGTGCCTGCTTGTCACCGTCAACACGGTTTTGATCCAAAATTCAAAATACTGAAGGAAGTTGTAAAAATAATGCAATGTAGTGAAACAAAACCACATCACCCCTGACATCTCATTCAATGACTGTATGCAACTGTGGTAATCACGTTGTAAAAGCTGATGTGATTCATCGATCGTTGGTCTGATCACAATAATAAATATAAGTGGTCCAACCAAGAATTTCATGCGATGACAGCAACTATCAGGAACATTACTTTGGTAACTGTACTGTTTTCTCAAAAATCTAACTATTGCATTCACTGAATTTTAATCTCTGAACCGGCACACGATTTTTTTGTCGTGTCCGTTGGTTAACTCGTCCATTGGCGAGAATTTTTCGAAGTTGTATGATCACGGGACAAGTTCGAGATATTGTCGGTGAGAGGAAGAAACAATGCATTTAGTACAAATCGATCACTCGAACTTGATCCCATTTAGACTGTCAGGTATGTTGACAACAATTAGTCCTAAACAAGAAAGAGCATATACATAGATATGTATATATATTCATAGTATTTAAAAAGGGGCACACACTGAGTAGTGAACGATTTACTGTGGCGTTTCAAATTCACAACAGGATCCGTTATCAAGCAAACCAGTGTGTTAAAGTTGTTGATATATATATGTAGAAAAAATAACAGCCAAGCAGAGCTTTCATGGAGACATGTCGACGGAGTTCACAGCCGAATCTTGACGTGATGTAACAGAAGGGAATTAGACCGCACTGTTTCAATGTGAATGAAAAAGCTACGATCAGTTTTGAGTGATAGACAATTTATGAAAATAAATTGCATTGCGTAATGTGACTTATAGCTCGATAAACTGTTGTCCACTTGAAAGAAATTTTAGTTTGATCGGATTCCTTGATCTAGGTTAATCTGGTCTCCTAATAGACCTCAACCACTGTATATTTGTGTTAATGATTACGCGAAAGTCTTATAAATTATGCAGACGTTTGTTGTTCTTACCCGTCCGGCGGACATTAGGCTTGAATGGACGCTGTGCTGTCCCGTCCAGCACGTGCGTTGATGTAACCCATTGAGAACTGGTATTCAACTCAGTGGCTCTATCGAATTTTCAGGGAACTTCATAAGAAGGATTCGTCATTCATACTGGCATCACTTGTGTTATGACCATAAACACTGAACAAAACGATTGATTAATCTCGTTATTGATAAATGGATTAAGAATAACACATTGTTACGAGCACGTTGTTATACTATACGTTTCAGTCACATCGGATGGCCTTCTTCGGGAGTGTTGTAATCGAGATCACATTAACATAGGAATACAGATCACGTGTGGTTTGTTGTAGTTAGACCAACCTGAGTTGCATCTAAACTGAATCGCAATCATCCCTGTTCCTTTGTTGATGTAATTTCGATTACAACACTCCCGAAGATGGCTACCCGATGTGGCCGAAACGTAGAGTATTACAAGCTGCTCGTACCATTGTGTTATTCTCAATCCATTTATCAATAAAATGTTAAACACGATGTCCAAACTGTTTGAGTTCATTCGTAATAAATTTAATGCAGATATCGTATAACTGATCTACGTTGGACTAACTGATTACAAGTATCACGGTTCTACTGGTCACAATCACCAAAGCACGTTCATATCAAGATCCAACGTTTAACGGTGTAAAGTTTCTGCCTGGCAACATCGGAATTTGATAGAATAAGCGATGGCTTGGTGGAGCATAATGAAGTGGGCTAGCAGGTATACCTATCTGAATGTGGAGAGTGTGATCGAGTATGCGTGATGTACAATTTGAAATAACCTAAATCCGCGAAGTTCTACCGTTAAATCATAATGAGTCCATTGTTTTTTTCATTATTAATGATGGCTTGTTGACTGACACAGGCTCATGTTTAGTGGTTGATGCGTTGAAATGAATGGATTCGCGGATAAGGAGTGAGGTCATCGGATGTGTTTTATTTATGGTTCACTTTAAATTGTGTGTTGGCCTCTTGCGCGTGAGCAACATGATTTAAGAAATCATGTGTTTTATAGAGAAAAATAGTTGGTTTAATTGATCACCAACATGGTGATGAACGTCTGGTTCTAGCTTGTTAGATCTCATCGGCATCTAGTTAATCGATTTCTCAATCACACGACCCGTAGCCAAATGCTGAATGGCATATTTTTCATGCGTCTGTGTGATCTGTTGAACCGTTTCCTTGTTGCTGTCACCAAACTACCGACCCGCGGTAAATGCGCATCCTTAGTTAAAGATCTATTGTTAATGTGCAGTCTAATTAGTGTTTTATTCGTAATTACCTTCAGGAGGGTGATGTTGGATACGCCATAAAACTCGGCAATAGACCTGTGCACAGTTCGTGGTTTCGAAAGACTTTCATGAATGTTCGCCGTTTCGCGTACTAACAGTCGCATTTTCTCTTTCGTATATGTTCGTTCATGTCGCCAACTACCTGAACTTGTGGCGCGTTTTCTGAGTCAAGCGTCAAGTAATGAACGGGAGAACCGACCAATTACCATGCACGTGGATGGTGATGATATCCAGTTCCAACTCTGTTTGGACGAGGATAGCCAACGCATTTCCAATAACCACAGGCAAATGGCTACCCAGTGTATTGATACGCAGACACATCTCGTGTGTGTCATAGGGGAAAGTGGGTTGGCATCACTGTTTGCTTGTTTTTAAACTGATTCATCTTAAACTCGTGGGATGCAGCTAGACGCAAATTCATGTGAGCGCAATCCGGGAACAACGTGAGAGGTGTGACGTTTGATGGACGTGATCTTTGAGGAGAATTAGTGTGTGTTATTTTAAAAGTTTCAGAAATGTATACATGCATACATGCTACATTTCTGTTGTTAGCTTTCTGATATATATACATATAATGATATGATATGATGACATGATATATTGTGACTATTCACCCATTTCTGCTCGAGATAACGCCACATGACACACAAATATATATGTTTGTTCTAGGTTCACAGCTCCCTCCGTTGCATGTGTAGTCGTAGTTCTATAAATCTTCCCTGTTCGAGTTCACGTTCAATACGTCGATAGTTCACAATTTATCTTGCCTTCTTCAACAGGTTACATGGAAGAATGGTGTATAGAGGTGAAGGTTTTATTGTTCTAGTTTCAACCAATCTCGAGAATGAACTGACAAAATTAGAGGGTTACAGCATTCGATCTACATAGTAGAAGCTGTCTCACGTACCTTCAGAATTAATTGAGTATGGCTGTGCACAGTTTGTTTCACTTCCAAACACTGTAAGGTGACAATGGCTCCACCTGTTGATTGACCGCGTTGCATATCGAATAATGAAATCTTCAGAATGAAGATATTGCCAAGTAAAGTTGATATGCGGTCAGCTTATCAGTGCGTTAGAATTCCATAACGCAAACAGTTTGCGCTGTAGATTTTGATCTTGGTAATTATTCACTATATAAGACTTTTCTGATCTAAGAACTTCTTCAAATTTTCTTTGATAAAAATGTATTACTCAGATTGGTCGATTACTCCAATGAGATATGATTTATTTATTCGTGATAATTTTTAAGATTTAACCGCGTTTGAGTAACCCGTAGCCAAATAACAATCATTGAATTCATGGCAACGTTTCTGGATTATCAAATCAGAGGTGTGTGTATTGTAAATCTCAGCAGGAATACCTCAACGCGGCAGCGAGGTGCGTCCAAATGCCTATAGGGAGCGGATCGCGGAAAACACGGGTGATGGGAGGGGCCATCGCCCAACGAGTTCGGACCAACGGAGGAAGGATGGTAGACGATAACCCCCCGACAGAAGACGTCGGTCACAAATACAAACCGGACAGAAGTGCACAGGACGTGTGACCGAAAACCGGGGCTGTGTACTGGGCCGAAATTTTGATTCGTAAATTGGAGCAGAATTTACAACGGTAAGGAAAGTTGGGTCATGTGTGACACGCGTCAGTGACAGTGTACAATAATCCTCGGATCAGCAAAACCACATACGCAGTCAGATCTGTTTGGTTGAGCTCACGAAATAGAGCGAGAATTGGAGACGGAGGGATTAAGTGCAAAATATTAGACGTGACAAATGTTTGAGAAGAATTTTTAACAAATTCAGTGATCCTACAATGCACTGTCCACCGACATTTTTTACTGAATATTTGCTCCATGTGCGTAGCACTGATCTGATAGAATCTGTTAGGATCCACGGTTATACACGGTCCATCCGAGTAGCTCAAACACCTCCTGATTGAAAGTTAAGCAAGACGCGCTGTTGAAGGTTTGCTCAGACCAGGCTGGTTCTGTATGGAAGTAATTGATGCTTCGTAAAGTACACAAATTACCACTAGGTAAACTCTGTGCGTGGAAGTAAACCATCAGAAATTACAAATCAGTAATATTGTAGCGTAAGCAATTGGGTAGGTTGGTACAAGATAATCGGAAAGGAAGTTCAACTGAGAGCTCCTATTATCAATTCAGCATATGTTACTCGTAATAATGTAAAAGATGAAGGATGATGTTTAATGTAATCAGCACAAGAGGATTTGTAGAAAAGACATCGAGTACGAAATTTTGGTCAGTGAGATCTAGGCGCAGTAAAATATGAGATTGAGGTTGTGTGGACCGTCATTCGTGGCTTGTGCGGACCTGTGTGACGGTTCAAGCATGCTGGCGGCCGTTCAGCCATTACACTGTAGTCAGCTTCCTTCGATTCTAGCCAGAAGCAACTGGTGCTGATTAGTTTCACTTCTGTCAGACTGTTTAGAACTACTCAGAACAGAACGCTAATTAGTTGAATATGGTGATGCAGCGAACTGTGCTTGAAGATGCAGGCAGATCTCCAACTCTACATCTTCGACGTAATCGCAACGCATGATGTCTCCCATTATCAGCGTCCGATAGCACGTCTCCAAGCCCTGATAACCGGATCTCAACAAATGGGTTTCGATTGATGTTATTCATTCAACGACTCAGTCATTAATTCATCCTAACACCCAAAAGACACAATTGACGCTCATCTCGCCGATTTTGCTTTCACGTCAACAGTGCGAATTAAGCTATAAAAACTTCAGTAACACTATTGTTGCATAACGTCCAGCCTCGTTTGTGAGTAATATAGTGCGTGCATTTTGGAATTAAATGGCAGGTCTATACGTCGGGAAGACGGGGGACCAGAAGCAACTATTGGCACAGTGTGTACACATCATTTGCCATCAAGGCAAATGACAATGTACTGCTGCCCACTGTGTGTGGATACACGTCAGCTATGCAAATGAGTGTACGCGTTCGTTTTCTTAACATTCGTTCGTTGCTTCAACATAATTTGTACGGAATTCCATGTATTGAACAACTTCGCAGGCCAAGCATTTTTTGTATTTACAACATTGCATTAACAAACCGGCCGGCCAATGGCTTTCCGGAATTGTACCATCTGTTACCAGTTCGATGTAGCTGTCCCAAAAAGTGCATTGTAGATTCGGCCACTTTTCTCGAGTCTGAATTGTTGTGCGTATTCTTCTACTCACCATTTTCAAAATGCTGATTCTGGCTAGCTTGCCCGTTTCAATCGCCCAGCGTACATTTCAGGGACGATTTCCCTAATGAAGGATCCGATATCACAGCCAAGATGTCACAAATCGCTTGGTGATGTGCTGTCAAAATCAATGTCATTTAACCTCAGCGTTATGTTTAGGCTGTTAGTCAGCATTCACTCTAGTTCAGTCGACAGGATAAACAGAGTTCCAGCATCAAGAGTTTGTTTCACGTGAACTGCGTCTGGTAGACTTCATCAACTGCTCCCACACTCTGTCTGTACGATTAACATATGATGATACTGAGCGACGAGTGTCTCGTGTTCTGATTGGCCCCTAACTTGCTACGTTCACACGAATTACCAAGTCGGTGGTTTAAATCTGACACACGTTCAAACAGCGTGTTTTAGTCACCACGTCTTAAAAACAAGTTTGATGCAGTAGGAGAGAGAGCCGTTTTTGATTGGCTGGGGCCAATCGACCACAATTTAGACAACAGCAGCTAGTGTTTCAGCTCTGATTGGTTAAAGACTCTCTAATCAGAAAAACATTCGTAGTGTTCACATATGAGGGTAACAGGTTGTCATTCATTTTTGTTCATTTTGTATACACCCATTCTATTAACTTCATCTGCACCTTTGTTTCGAAGCGTCATCAACATTTTTTTGAATTTGGCTCGTTGTGGGAATAAACGACAGTTTCCGCAAGCATTTTGGAAAAACTTTGGCCTCTGAATTGATTGCACGGTGAAATTTATAGTTCCACCTATCCGCCGACTCGTATCTGACGTCATATGAATCTGTCTCCTGACGTTCTCTTCCTCTAGTGTGTGGTGACCTTTCAAATTCAACGGATTTCAGCCTGTCAGTGTGTCATTCAATTTCTGTCGATAAGTCTCCCGTTTATTTTCGACGTTATCATGTTCTTAGTCATTCTCATAATTTGGTTGATTAGGTCACTGCAGACCGCAGTTGTGTGATAAATTAATTTGGTTGTTCTATTGCAGATCAGCTGATCTGAAACAAATAGTCAATGTTAGACAGATTGAAATGTCCGCGAATGATATTGTTATGCTGCGTGTACGATCGTTACTAATCTGAATTGGCTGGTTTGTATGGAATGCGCTTCACATCTTCAAAGTGCAGTGCTGTTTCAAGACTGGGCATTTCCACTCCCACTCTCTTCATTGCACGTACTCTGCGTGAGACTGTGAACAGTTTCACATACTTGGGTAGTACTATCTCGTCAACCTGTATTATTGTTGATGAGATATCAGCGAGAACAGCAACGACACGCGTTGCCTTTGTCAAACTGTCTCATCTGGTTGTCGTTGAAAGGAAAATTATACAATGCTTGTGTACGTTATCTTCCGTTCTATGGTTCGGAAACGTGGCCTGTTCGCAAGGAAGATATCAGCAGGCTTGCCGTGTTTGATCATCATTGCTTCCGCCACATGACCCAAATGAAATGGATTGTTTGCGTGAGCAATGTGGCATTTCGCCGGCGCCTATCCCGGAACGCTCGAGATGCGCGATCAATTGGTCGACTACTGACATTACACAGCCTGCGGTGGCTGGGTCACGTACTCCCTATGCCGGTTGAGCGTTTACCATACCGGGCATTATATACTGAGACCACCAACAGTTGGGTGAAACCACATGGTGCTCAAGTAACAACATGGTCACGAAATAGGAAGATTCTGACTGCTTTACTGAGCAAAGTGGATAGGTGTCGCCTGTTTGGATGGCGTCCTCGTGATCGCTCAAACCGATGGTTAGAGACGTTATCCGAGATGGCGGCGTGTCGCAGTCAATGGCGTACTTGCATCCATACAATTTCTAGCTCTTCCGCGTAGACTTCCTTCATTAATTTTCAAGCTCCTTATTAGCGTTTTCTTGTAGGATATTCCATGTCACTGCTGAAGTAAACGGCGGCCCTGGCCACAGTACCGTTTGATCAGGCTCATGGCTGTTATGATGATGATGAGATTCAATGAAGCTGCTGGTTGCAATCAGTTCAGTGACCAACGCTGAAACACACACTGATACAACATTCAATCAGACATGCATAATTGATGACCAGTGATATTGAGCTAGTGTAGCGGTTGAGAAACTAGTGGTGCCGGTATCATAAGTCACATCAAGGTTCAGAGAATTCGTGCGGATTTTCAGACCGCACAGAATAATACGCCGGTGGCCGTGGTCAAACGTTAGTTGATCGCATTGCTTCCTGTTTGAGGGTGCGTGTTCTAACGCCTTCCTAATGTAGTCGGAAGGCAGTAGTGTTGTGAATACAATCACGTGTCTAATTGTTCAAGCTATCCTACACAGTCAATAATGCGACAAACAAAACTAGGAGTACAACTGTTTCTTGACTGTTGATCTCTTCTGGCATATTTGATATGGTTGAATCTGAGAGGACCAAAGTCTCAGCCAGCATAACCCTTTAGATCAACCTAACACACAAATCTGACCAGCACGTCAAAATAACACATATGGTTAGAATATATACGGATAGTCACACACGCATATACAGAACTGTGAAAAAACTCAACATACAATGTTTCTCACTGTAGCGTAGGTGCCTCTTCTGAACACGAGTTTTGGTCGAGATTCTACGGAGTGTATGTTGGTAGTCGATTCCGGAAAACCAGGTTAAGAAAATTGCCGTCACGTGATAATCGCCCAGTTCATGAAAAGTGACATATTTGGCAGATTGCTTTACCCTGATTATAGTTCAATGAACTCATTCACAATCGCACCTGTTTCAATATCGTGTGAATGACATTTTTTCTGACAGAAACCCGATTGATTGTCAACCAGTATGCATAAATGAATTCAATCTCAATCAAGCTGACAAGGATATTGACAAAATAATCGTTGTTATTTAGGTCAAAATTCAAACCAACGTTTATAGATAAACGAAATCATCAAAGAAACTTTTCTCTGCAAACTCAGTTGGACGTATTTGATGTTCTTGTTCACTTTCCTGAAATTTGTCCTGCAATTTCTCATCCAGGAAGCCATTGATGCGTTTGCTGCCTCATTCACTTAGGCTAGCGCGATCGCATTTGCAGACGCGTGATTAATTGATGCGTATCTGGTCGTACTGTTCTACCACTTTGTTCTTCTTTCCTTTTGTGGTCTAGGTCAAGGACGAGTGAAAAAGACCAATGTTGCTCTACAGAAAACCGTCCACGGTCGTGAATGCTTCATGGATAGCCTTGTAGATGGTCACAATTTGACAATGTCAGTGCCAGAGTCCAGTGAATACAGGGCAGCGTTTTTCGTGGATCTCGGCGCGGTGTATTAATTGGCGTCCATTCAACTATATGGGCAAAGCTATCAATATGAGAGTCAGTTCCAACAGGATTCGCTGAATTCTTGTCAATAAGTTGTCGGAAACATTTGCTTTGGTAATTGCCCTAGACGTCGAACACATGGAAGGTGCAGGCAACGCGTTGACAGCTGATTATATATTGTAATTTAGATGAAATGAGTGTATTACATGCTTGACATTCCTCTGCATACAAAACGATTGACGTTAGTCAAAACAGTCTAGGATCACGGTAAAATAGCAGTTGCTGTCGTATACTGAATGATTAATTTTCGTAGTTGTGATGAATAATTCTGTAGACATGTAGTCATGTGCTGTTCAGGCGTGTTCTGATGATTTAATTAAATGTTTCCCATTAATAACTTGTGTGTGTGTATGCTGTAAGATAGCTCACAAAGTATAAACATACAATTGTGTAATCGTATGTGGCGTAGGCTGGTGTTGTTATATATGTACCGAAGTGTATCTGGAATACAACTCAAGCCTGTTCAATCACTATTCGGAGGCTGAAAAATGTGCAGTTTTAGAACACGGTAAACTGAATTGAAGGATATCAAAATATCAATCTGGAGTTCAGTAATATCAGGAGAATGCTGTAGGAAATTTAATTGGCAACAAATCCAGCAGTTCCCAAAAAGATAGCTCACCATCATAATGTTCAGTCTAGTTACCCAACATCGGTTTGTACAAAGATTAAACACATACACGCATGTTGTTCACATCTTCCCATAATCATGTAGATCGAACCGGACTGAACGTGCTGTTCTCCGCATTCACTTGTGCGAACTACACAACCATATGTGATATGGATCAGCAAAACATGTGGAATCTGGTCAAAGGAGGTTTGAGATTTACTTGCAATCAAGAAAAGCTTGTTTTTCCAGGGCCAACGACCGCGCAATACATCGTAAGGATGGACAGACGTAACCCAGAAACAAGAGTGAAGACATCAGTGATGAGTGAGATTGAAGCATTCGGAAGGAAGATCAGAGATGCTTGCGTTCCCTCAACACCCAGATTTAGGATTTGGATAATAAGTACTCTAGGTGCCAGTTCTTATCTAACCAAAATAATGTAGTTTTATTCTCATCTGGCAAACACTGCAGACTGCTTCGTGCGACATGGATCGACTGAGTGCGTGAAGTGTGATCAAATGTTGGTGTTGTGTAGTTTGAATGTTTGTTTACACTTCAACCAGATGTCTATTAAACTTCATGTTTGGTTTCATTCAATTCTTTAGGCTACCCCCGCAAAAAGACTGTAAATGGGAGCACAAAGTTGGAGCTATTTCAAAACAAACCGAATCTTCAATCCAGATCAAACAGAAGATGTGACAACTGCTGAAGTACAAACGGCCATCAAACAGATTATAGACAACTACGGTGAGTACTTCGCACATAATGCTCCATGTGACTGGAAACCGTACATTATTGCAAACAGCACCTTCACCGCCATGTTGAATTACAACAACGTGATCCTGTGGCCGAGAGGTGAGAACATCACACGAGTGCCTGCATTCTCACGGATAATGGGTGACGTACACCCGGAAGCCACCCCAACCTCGTACAGTGTTACGTTGAAGGTGACTGCAAAATCGAACTTCTTTCCCGTTGGTGCATACGCGAAAGCTGGTGAGGTATTCCGATACCGAGTAGAAGGATTGTCGCCACAAGCTCTACGCGACTCCCGGATCCGAGTAAACCCACAAACTGACACTGTATATGAAACTCACACGAGGCTTACCCGTTGGCCAATAATGACCTCTAATCGGGTGTTACAATCGCAAGGTAGATTTGCTTCACCTGTCGGAGGTGTGATCACGTTGCAGCTTCCAGCGAATAGTAACCTTACAATTCGACTGGAAAATGTCTATCGCTACACATGGTTCGACATCCGCAATCCACAATCCATACAAGATTGGAGCAAGGAACAATTGAAATACCAGTACGTGCCGTTCACAATGGTGATGGGTGACCGATTGATTAGCATGTTTGAAACATCCACCATTATGGAAATGAACAAGGAGAACATGTTGTTCTCTGTCAATTATTTCGATAACGTTGTGAAAATGATGCATAATTATCGCGGCACTGACTTCCAATCCGCGCCATTCCTTGGGTTTGTGGTCGATGAGCAAATTTTCCACGGAGGTGGACATGCTGGTTGGCCGGGTGAACCTATGATGGGGCACAAATATTGGGGACCGTTTTTTCAAGATATGAGTATGATCAAATCTGGCAAATCCATTGGAATTACACATGAAATTGGACATAACCTTCAACCGTATAAGGTTACATTCATAAATGGCGGTGAGGTGACATGTAATATCTTCATACCACTGGTTCATTCGTTTCTGTTGAACATCTCCGCCTACGAATTTGGAGTCACTCCCGGTCTAGGCGAAGAAGACATGAAACAGCTTGTGAAGGACTGGAATGGAAACAGGTATATTGGTGCTCAATTGGCTTATTACATCATTTATGGTCACTATTTCTCACACGGTCTGGTGGGGAATGCGCTGACCACTGTGTTCGCCGATGGTGTACCATTGGCGAGCGAGCAGGAGAAGGCCAATTACTGGGTGAAATTGATCAGTCTCCAGGCTGATTACGACCTTGTTCCGTTCCATCGACTCTGGCATTTCCCGATCGATCGGAACACGGTGAATGCTACACAACAATTACCCTGCTTCTTCCCAGATGATCAGCTCACCAACCAAGTGCCAACGCAAGTGAACCGAATTTTGAGACAACACTGTAAACCGTGTTCTCGTCGACGACCGAAAGTTGTGTAGTTCAAGAATGATCTGATGCATGGTGTGATTTTTTTGTACAGGTTATCAATTCAACCAGTCAATTAATATCAGTCGATTACATAAATGTGTAGTAAGGTTTAGATTGACTGTGAAAGTAAACACAAAATCCGTGTAAGACAGGCCAAAATGTCAAATATGTGATAGAAATCTGTGCATAATGACGAGGTTGTGGTGCATGTGGACAGCTAGTAGTGTCGGAGGAAGTAAACCAGATATAGGTGCTGGAGTTCTCAGTATGCAGACGAACTGAACATACAAAACTCAAGTTGTATGAGATGGCTTGTTTACTGGGGAAAATGCCAATCATGTGCAGGAGAGAGCGAGATAGTGTTTAAGAAGTTTAAAGATAGTAAAAATCAACACACTGCTCTTACACCGGAATCGGCCTACTGAATAACCAGACATATCAGATTAATCATCTGTTATCAGTTTGGTCATCCCTTGTGTTCACTCAAGTATGTGTGAACACAAGGTTCAAACAGAGGATGGATGTGTCTAATTCTGATTGTGGTGATGTATGTATGATTCAACACAGCATATTCAATCGTCGGACAAACGCTTGAATTTGTCTGGGCTGAATGCATAAAACCAAATGGTTTGTGACATACTTACTGGTGAAGTCACTTCGCGTAAATTTGTTCCGCTATTCTGGATTGTGGCAGGTCGGTTCAACATAATACATGTTTCACTCTAGAAGAAAGCAGTATCGTTTCGAACGTATGCTGTGTGGATTGTCGTGTGCCAATTTTACATTCAGACGACTGATGCTTAATAAGATGTCATCATTAGAGATGACGTCTTCAGCTATATTGCCAACGCGGTAGCGTGTTTGATTTATGTTTCTGCCGTGTTTCAGAAGGTTGAACAAGCCAGACTACTAACCACCCGAATGAATACCCCATCCAGCCAATCCCTGTCTATGAAATTGAGGACTTACGGTCGGCGAACTTGACGAGTCTCATTCCATCAAATACCTCCGGAAACAAAATTCACTGTCGTCATGACGGAACATTACACAAAATGGATCGAATCAGTCATTGTGTCCGTTCAGTGTTCAGGTTTTGTATGCAGGGCTTTAATGAAACAAATCGTTGCAGACCACGGAATAACACAAAGCCTATTGACTGAACAAGTCATCTGTTTCGAATCTGAAGACCTTCGGACCTATTTGAAACGCTTGGGAACCACGAAAATTCGCACCACACCAATCAGTCAAACGGACTAACGGAAAAGAACAGTCGCATAAACAAAGAATGTTTGGCGGTAAAAGAAAGAAACTGGGAAGAAATGTTATCATCAATTCTGTTGACCCACCGTAGTTCCTCACAAGGAACAGCGAAGAAATGCTTGTGCGAGCTAATGTGCGGGCAAGTGCCACGCCTGCCAGTTGACCACGAAATTGGCCTATTGAGAGACCGAAGAATGAGCACGCATGTATTGGCAGAAGTTCGGAGGTTGGTCAACTGTCGTGTATTGAGCCACATAATCAAAAAACCGGAATAATGGTGGTCTGAGCGGCGCTAAACAATCTCGAGTTATTAAAAAACAATAACCTTTATGTAGATAAAAAACATTGTTTATGACTTCTATTGCACGACAATCATTTTGCGTTCTGATTGGCCTATTCTTTGTTTGGTTCACACGATCTTGCTTTAAGCAACTCGTTAGTTTAAATCTGATACGCGTTCGAACAACTTGTTTCAATCATCACTTCCTACAATACGATCCAGAAGGTTGTACCCGCAACAATATCCGTAGTACATGCCACAGGGATTACCCAACGGGAAGGCCTGCTAACAGTTTGGCACAACACACTGCTGAAACCACGGCCAGATTAGTTGGCTGTGAGTATGGTCGGGGTGCATGCGCATTTCCAACGAAGTAGCTTGGCCCTATTAGCTCCCTGTTTTGTCCACCACGATCTACGATCGATAATACCTGGCTGTTCACACACGTCTCTGTAATTGTTTCAGAGTTTGATTGACAATCCTGGACTGGGAACCAGCATGCGCTGGTGAGTTCAAATGGACATTAAAAACACGTTATTCCTTTAACAGATTGTGCCATCACAATAAATCTTCCCAAACGACAGTTAGTAAGAAGCTGTATTCATAAACGTGTGAATGACGACTAGTAGGATTAGTTAGCACAATGCTTTTACACCAAAATTGGACTACTGAATGGTTAGTTGTACTAGATCAGACATCTTTTATCAGTTTGGTCATCTTTGTGTCCCATTCAAGTATGCGTGAACACACAACTAACGAGCAGTAGAGGATGATATCTAAGTAGGATTCAACAGAGCAAATCTAACCGTCAGACGAACTTTGAATTTATATCCGTTGTGTACATTAAAGTATGCGATTTGTAATATCCCTGCTGATGAAATCGTTTCCCACAGATTAATTTACAAATTAGTTCGGACAGTAGACAAGCAATAGGGTTTTCATTTTACGACAGCCATTTTGGTGACGTCAATATATAACATTGTGGCTGTGTTTTCATTTAATGAGACTGAATGACGTTATGATTGCTACTGTGTCCTTTGCCACAATGTACGCTTTTGTGGAATGTAGTTCGTTCGTGTCAGTCACATTCAGAAAGTGGTAACCAAACAACTAACCGACCGACTGTACACAAAACGGTTTTCGAGTATATTAAATCCGTCGTCATAATTCATCCCTAATGGCCCGTATGCTATATGTCTGAATAAGTACTGCATGAATTCGCGAACAAACGAGTATGCCAGAGAGATGGTGTGTAGTTGATGCTAGTAGATTGGTTAGCAAGTTATTCAACGTTCGTGCACTCTTTAACCTGTCAACAGCCGAGGCAAACAGATTACAATCAATGAATGCCGGCTTCCTACCGAATGCAAGTGTAGTGTGCACAGAGTAGACCAATGAGGGGGGACACAATAGAAACCTGTCACGGTAGAGCAGGAAGGGAGAATATTAACGATATTGGTCGACACACATGAAACTGGTTACCAATGTGGTGGTATTTTCACAGTTACCCACTAATGGATGCACACTGATGATATCTCTAGGTGTAAGATTAGTGAAAGTCCAAAAAGCGTCTCGTCAAAAGTCTGGTAGGCAAAACGGACGGTATTGGTGCACTCTACAGTGGGACCGGTTGCCGACAAATATCTCACTATAGCAATCCTGGCCATCTTGCTTTCGACACTGAAAGACAATCTCGGAATATACTCCAAGATTCGAATGTGGAGGGTTCCCAATATACGACCTACGAACAGTAACTCACAGTTATATAAAATTTTCAATAGATGTTTCATTTGACCAGTGTTGGTACTTGATTGAAGGTAGACGACCTAAAGAATGCGGTACAATAGGTTTGTCGACTTATGTTGGTGGTTTGGTATTGGCTTTAAGGAACATTCCAGTTGAGGGGATTTGCAAAAACGCTAGGACTTTAACCTTCCTTCGGATGGATGGATGACCAGATCGGAGACGCGATGATTTCAACACGCGGTGGAATATCGCAACGTGTATCCGGGGCTCAAAGCGAGTGGATTTCGAACAACCTGGACGACCAGATGAGCCATCGTTCAACAAAATCGGACCAACGAACGAGGAATGAGAACCGAAATACTCCTGACGTAAAGCGTCGGCCATACACAAATCAGGCAGAAGTGCACATGATGTGCGAGTGAAACAGGTGGTGTGTGGTAGACCGGAGTTCCGGTTCGTGAACAAGAGCGAATTGGACAATAAAGATCATGATTTGTTGAATGAGATTTTCGCTGTATTACCACTGGTTAATTCTGGTGGACCCGAATGAAATGGCGAACATTGTTCCATCGTTTATACCAATGTTTCAATAAGTTTAATCTTTGTCTGAAACATTTGCACAAACACATCCGTGTATTTGATCACGAGTATTTGTTGAATGGATGCGTGGGAACGAGTATGTCGTCAGTGACATCATCATCATAGTCATTCTTGTTCACAAATCGCCAGAAGATTCGAATTATGCGTTCAGGTAGCCTAGTCTTATGCACCGTCTGGGCTGGATGCTCCAACCACTAGGCATCCAAATATCCCACAAACCAAACTCAACACTCCGTTCAGTTTTGGTGAACGCTAAGGATCGTGTAGAACCACACGAACAGTCTGACGTAGTCTACGCCATTCCATGTCTAGGGTGTGACCAACAATATGTGGGATAGACAGGCAAACAGCTTCGCACACGCGTGCACGAACACAAGCTAGCGATGCGACGAGCCAACCCTAAATCACAGCTTTGGCACCACCGCGCGGAGACAGGCCACGAGGTCAACATAGACCATGCGAAAGTGGTCGCACGGGCAAAGATGAAAGGGGAACGGCTTGTACTGGAGGCTCTCTATTCGCGGAATTCGTTCAATCGACACGTAGATATAGACAGCCACTACGTCAGCATCGTTGACACTAGAACGAGAAACGAGCGAAGACAGACCGACAGACGAACACGGTGCGCGGCAGAGCAATCACATTCCGACACATTTATTTGTTTGATAACGGATCCTAGTGTGGATTTGAAACGTCACAATAAATCGTTCACTACTCAGTGTTTGCCCTTTTAATAACTTAAATATATATATATATCTCTCTTAAAATGGGCAGGGAGCAGAAGACTATACGTAAATATCTTTACTGTTATCGAAGGTGGTTCTACAAATACAATGATAAATAATTTAAATGTACAGTAACTTACGACCAGGTTTACAAACGCATATAACAGTGCAGCAGAAGCGCGATAAACAGTTCATTTAATTCGAGCAGTAAAATATGTAGTGCATTACTGTTACACATATAAACAAATGTGGTTGCTTGTGGTAGGAATCAAAATATAAGTAATAAAATTGGATACAGTTCAATTGTTTACGACCGATATAGAGTTTATGGAAATGAACTAATTGTTGACGTATCAAACGGTTGGGAGTAAGAGCAAGCGTTGAAAACGGACGGGTCACGTTACATTTGAGGATGAATGTATGCTACTGCAAGCATGTGAGTAGAGTAACGTTAAATGTGAAATTGGATTTCACAAAGATGATTATAATCACCATGATAGCCTGCAGTTCACTAGTGGTCCACACTGATGCTAAACTGCTACACAACCACGAACAAGATAAAAGCAAACCCTGTTTAGGAAGAGAGAAAAAATGAGAGTGGAAGGGACCAAACCACTCAAAAAAGCTACGTCGCAATTCAAACAATCAACCTCAAGGTGCCTACAACTTGCAAACAAACAACCCAGCTGTAAGTGAAAGTAAGACGTCATCAGCAGGACAGCTTCCTCACGGCTTTCACTGCCCCGCGTCATTAAGTGCACTCACTTCACAGACAACTCGACCAAACAACGACAAAATTGACACCACTGAGCTCGGTTAGCCGCCATCTCACCTATCGTCTCAAGCCACCGACTCTGTGAGTCGCGAGGGCTCCAGCCCGGGAGACGAACCCGATTTACAATGACCAACCCTCTCGTAAACGATTTCATTTGTCTACGCCAGGTCCACCTCGCACCTTGCGCCAGTCGACCGTGGCGTGGGCACACAGTGCTCGGTGTGGCAAACGACAAGCTGGCATCCTCAGTACATGACATAACCATTCAAGTATGTTTAAGTGCAAGGATTGAATGAAAGAACTCGTTTGACAATCTGTGCCTAACACCCACTTCCTAACCTCCTCGTTGTTTCCTCGCTGTTGCCACCTAAACCTGAGCTTCAGATCAGGTAGTATGTATGTCCAAATACCAATATTGCATACTTCATCCTCCAGACCACATGTCAAGCCGAGGCAAGAACAACACACCTCGCTCTAAGCCAATCCCAATCAACGTCAACGCATGCACGATTGATAACACTGTCTGTCCATGTAGTGGCTGTTGTCTCCAACACATCCAGTGCTTCACTTAGCACTATTGACATTAAGAAGTTAACTTTTATTCGGTTGGACTTATCTATGTTGATAACAGGAGGAACAATCCTGAGTTGCAACGACACCATCCAGCAAACATAGTAAGTTATAGACTTCTTTTGTTAGTCATTTATCACCGCAATATCCATCAACCTCAGGAAGAGGCTTGCAACCAGGTTACTCAACATTTAAGTCAACCGCGGAAGTACAGCTGAATTATTTTGTCGGAGTGGAAGAAAAATGGCGGAAGAAAACACTAAAACTTGAAATTAAGGATTTCGAATAGCCCTAGAAATCCTACTCGAATAGAAACCTCCCACGCAATCGATACGGAGAAGACCTCGTACTGGTTGCAATAAGCAGTTGTTTTTTCGTGAGACAAGAAGCCGCATTTACAAATGTACAACAGTATAAAAGAAATCCTAGTCTGTTATTGGCTGATCATAATGGCACGTGCAAAGTCACAAACCATAAGCTGATTTATGTAATACAGATCAAAGAACTTAGCAAACAACGGAAGGCGTAACATTGAGGCTGTTCGTCCAATCCTGGTGTGGTATCCTTAACGCAACGCTTGGGTTGGTCTCCTGTTAGTTCTTCTATTGTGTCGAGGTTTGGATAAGCGGTGAATCGAGTAGATTTTCATCACAAACTTTCCCCTTTGAGAAGCCTCTCCATTCACGTTTGCTAATCGTGCTGATCTTCCTGGTACATGAAACCACTTCGGTACAGGTCACTCTGCTTCCTCTACTGCGCACTTATCTGGAACCATCTTTGAAGTCATAGACAAACAGAACAACTTTGGTGTGTTAGAAAACTGGTTCACTCTGCACCTCCAGCCTCGGCGGCTATACTCTCATTCTTCTGCACTGTGTGAACACTGAACAACCAAGTTACATAACCGGGTTTCCTACTGACCACTCGGGCCAGCAGTGTAATTGGCTCTTCGTGAGAGATCACGGTTGAGCTGTCTCAAATCTGTATATCCTAGGATGGATGGCTGTTCTTGTGGCACCAAGAAACGTACTGCAACCGAAAAAACTACTTACTGCGTCCAGTTCAAGATGTTCTCCTCATCAGTTACGTGGGAGGTTTCAATTCGAGTAGTATTTCTAGGGCTATTCGAAGCACTCAATTCCGAGTATTACAAAAAATCCCAATCCGTTCATCTTAACAAGCGTTTGAACAGAGAAGTCAGAAACATTTTTTTCCACAGTGTATCTCTAGAGCACATTTCGCTGCATCTCATCAGGTACATACTGCAGTCTGTTGGTTTATATAGCAAAGTTTAATAGACGTGAAGCTAAACAACAACCACACAGACACACACATACACATTAATACACATCAGTTACCCGGGCCAATCTGGTGCTGATCAACCAGTTTTTCCGAACGCAGAGGAGTGGTATCCATTTGTTAATTGCTACCGCCTCCGCGAACCGGAGAAGCCCTCGATTTTTTGTTGCCTAATCTATCCGAAACGCATACTCTAGGTCCAGTTGGGGTCGACAAGTCAACGGGTGTCGAGTGATAAATAACATGGGTTCCTTGAGACTCGTCCCATTTTGAATTGAGCCCGGTATTGTAGTGTCCATGAGCGTTTTGCGAACCCAAACTGGAATGTGTTCGTTAAACTCTGTTGAAATTTGTTACGGGAAAAGCTGGCTCTGCTTAACAGCCATTGTTATACAAACACCGTAGATGCTAGCACTACCATACCTTAGAGGTTAACACTACACTCGCGTATATTTTTGGTTTGAAAAATTGTGCACAATCTGCCACACATGAGTTCTTCCATGACCAGTACAACTACATACGGTTACAACCGTTTTGTCAGGTCAAAAGGTTTAAGAGACGTAGGCGCACAGAGCTTAATTATACACAGCATACGTGTTTGTCTCCGAACCAACGGTCATCGGCGTAAATCGTCTGCTCTGGCCGATTTACTTAGCCTTGGTAACCACACCCGGATTGCTGAGAATAACTTTTCTAGTAGAACAAATGATGAAGCACGCAGATATCTTGGTTTGTGGCCAGCTCACAATTACCTAGTGGGATCACATACTATTTTGGTTCATCATAAAACGTCAGATTTGAGTGGAGGTAACTTTATACTGTCACAAAACCCAATGAAGCTGCACCTAATGAATTAATTGTTATTTGTAACCAGAAGATTAGTGGCGCCATTAGCAGCGCACGTATGGTACGTGATTATATACAGATACATGAATAAAAAGTTGTATAACAAAGTATTTAAACTGACCAAACACCTGGGTTTGTATTATGAGTGACTTGGGTTGTTGCGAATCATCAATTGAACCAAGGCAAGCATGCGAGATACGGTGAGAATGACGTAAGATCAGTCTTAAACTTGTGTGATTCGTGCGTTGGATGGAGTTGGTTGAGTCTGCTCTCCGTAGGAGCCTAAACGAGTTAGCCCGTGTGGCGGGATCAAAATAAAATGTGTTGTTCAGTGTTCTGAGTAGCGTTGGATGGTCATTCTTCTTGATGCGCCGCATGAAATAGTGCAACGATGTCTGCGTATTTGTCACGGCAATGTTCGTCAGCAAGAGTCAATACAAACAATGAATGAGGTAGTGTGTGAACGGCGCTGACACTAGCTTTCCTGAGAGACCAGGAACCTCTGATCATGTTAGGCATTGGCTGATACGTGATGAGTCAGGCGTAGATCGAATAAACATAGCCGATTTTATGATTGAGAGTATCCCTTGAAATTTTGTCTGGATACATTACAGTATTGAGCACAACACGGTAGAGGTAATTTGCCTGATTACGTACATGACAAGTTCAACAATTTACCCAGGTAACATGTGTGGACAAACGCATTTGAATGTGATGATGAGTGTGATATGATGGTTCGAATGAATGAACAGTGACCTACCAGTTTCGGGCGAAGTCATTTGAATCCCTACATCCTAAATGATGTGCATTCATATGTCAAATTCAGTCCAAAAGTCCTAACATATCCCCCCGATTGGCAGTCGCTTCAATAGGGCATGGAAGCCTCTCCTGAATTAGATTTATCTGTTCCATTTACTGTAGAAGGTGAAACATACTCCGTGTACTATTTCATCCTTCTAGACCAACACGGCTTCACATATCAACAATCCAGACAAGGTTTGATCAGATGTTCTCAGGGAAACTCATTACTGGTAGGCATCCAAGAGGAGGACGTGGTCGATGACCAATTGCCTACCCCGGGAATGATGATGTTTCGTAGTGATAAGAAAATTGATGAAAGGGGTGACGTAGCTTTTTACTTTGGATCGTATCTAAAAACCCAGTGTTCTTGACGGGATATCATTAGATTTTCCAGAATCAGTTTGGCAACTGTTTGATATTACTCAGAATTTCACTTATTCCAACTGTGTGATTTACTGGTCGTCATTTGTGTATGTGAATGCTGACGAAATCTTGCACAATGTCCTCTAAAGACTAACATCTTTAGGCTACACGCACAATTTGATCATGAAGAATTCTAATCACCTGTAGTTAGATTTCCAGAAACATTTATTTAAAACCATAATGCCTTCCTCCTATGAGGAGTCCTTTAAGGGTCATAATGGAATCTTGGGTAGTTCAACAAGTCCAGGAACATACTGGGTGGTGCGTTGGTCAACAGCCATCTTGCTTTGGTTGCATTCTTGCTATTATCCTTATTGCTATCACCATTATTTGTAGTATGAAAATCACAACCCCACCTGGTCATAGTATGTGTGATTTCTACACGGAACTTGACAACACATTCTCCAAAATGTGGGCCTAACAACCTATCATAGGGCGAGTTGTGCAACAGTGAAGAGAGCACAACAAACTTGAATGACTTGCCTCCAATACCACATTCAACTTACTTCATTATTGGTAAGTCATCCCTGAGGAAATTTCTAATGCCGCTTACAACCATGTTTCGGTAAGGTGTTCCCGATCTGACAAGAACCTAAGACGTTCAAGAACTAGAACCAAACACGTGATTACATTGAATTGTTCCCAATGGAACAAGTGCAAACTGGAACAGATTGAACTTGCGATTGCTGAGTATGCAGGGGCTTCTATCAGAGAAGGCCGGTTTTACTATTGACGAGATGTTGCTCAAAATCTGCCGATGCATAGCACACGAGCAAATTCTACGCACATTAGCAATAGGTCAACCAAATATCTCCAAGTTTTGGTGTGAAAGGCAAGAATTTAATTAGAGGGTCTAGCAAGTCACAGACTATCCGGTCTAGATTTGATATCCTGTGTCGCTTCAAAAGGCTGTCCCACCGAATTAATGGAACCGCCTGCGGCACTGCTTAAACGTACATTATCAACCGTTTGTCAGCCGAAATCTCGGAAACAGTACACTATCACACCTCTATAGAAAGGTGGATACAGAGATGACCCAGCAAACTGTTAACCCACATTGTTGCCTTCCAAATGAATGGAAAGTTGGTTGGATGGCATTATCCCCGCAAATGGCTGAAGGACTTGAACTTATCACCACGAATCAGCATGGTTTCCGTAAGGGATATTTATGCTGTACGAATATGGTGATTGCTCGTGACTTTTGAATAAAGGCTGTTGACACGAAACTGAAAGTCGATGTGATTTATCATAGTTTTGTTGAACTTTCGACGAGTTCGATCACTCCCTCGTGATAAGAGAGCCCCACTCCTATGACAATTACTCATATAGTTTGAAGATTATCTATCTGAACCTAAGCCTAGCGTGAGGGTCAGTAGACAGGGGCCACAGTTGTTCCCTACCAACAACGGTCTTTCGCAACGATCAGTTCTAGAACTCATGTTATTCATTCTTTTAGTTACAGCATAGTCGTATAAATGATGTTGTTCTACACTGATGGAGCAAAACTCTGATGAGTTATAGAGTGCCCAGAAAATATGGTAAAAATACCAACCTTTTCCCGTAACAAATTTGAACAGCGAAGTCAGAAACACAATGTCTGTTGAACTTTGCTATACGAATCCACAGTCTGCAGTGTGTACATGATGAAATGCAGTGAAATATGCTCAACAGATATATTGTGCAAAAACTGTTTCTAATTTCTGTGTTCAAACGTGATAAATTTACAGAAGGACTTGAATTGGTCAAAATAATGGTCTGTAGAAGACAAATTGCATTTCACTGTCGACAGTTCATGCACGTTCGCCATCGCAGTGGTACTGATTACTGTTGATTGTCCCGGATCTATGCACCGGGGCCGAAATCCGGAGTCCAGACCAAAGGGTGCACCGAACAGCCATGCCTCGTAACCGAGTCGGGTTAGCGAACGGGCGCAACATGCCGCTGACACCACAGCCAGGGTAGTTGGTTCTGTGTGAGGGGTGTACGCACATTTTCAATCAAATCGCTCACCCTTTTTGACCCAGTGCTTTGGCCACCACGGTCTATGATCGAAAAGATCTGGCTGTTCAAACATGTCTCT
>JTDE01000906.1:55739-66111 GCA_014338405.1 Paragonimus skrjabini miyazakii
CAGCGCTTGAAACCTAATGCTGGACTGGCAACCATTATGCGCCGGTGAGTGCAAATGGACAAACTAAAAAGACAACATTTCCATAACGGATTGGGCCACCACGATAATTTTTTCACCAAACGATAGATAATAAAGTGTTGCATTCAGTAACAAAACAGACTAACGAGTCCCCAAAAGACTGCTGAAAACCTAACAGTTTTTTCCGCAGAATCTGGAACCCATCATGCTGTGTTTATGGCTTTTCTCGCGCCATTTATGAACCCTGATGTGATGTACTATAGCCATGCTGGGAATACAACGAAGGTCGTTTGTCACCTTTCAGTCTTGTGGCTTCGTTACTGAGGCGTGATGCTCCACTTTTCTTTCGACGTGTCTTATTTAACCACTTTATCCATGATGAAAGCAACTTGTTGGATTATCATGATCGGTGAGGACAGCTCGTTGAGAAATGTTGTCTGCACTGAGGCACATTGTTCTTTGGAAACCCCGTTCGTATTGAAACACGATGTATCCATTTCATTTGGGTCCACACAAGACATTCGCATCATACTTGTTTTGGTTAGGTGATTACAAATTAGGATAACAAGTTGATGCATGTGAGTGCTCATCGAACTGGGCGGGGCGCGGTAAGATGCGTAATGCACCCTCATGTGTTCTCAAACTGACTTCTCTAGGACTGTGGAGATTGTAGGTGTAGATGTTTCTGATGGCAATTTGAGTCGAAACCTTCATTTCACCAAAGGCACCTCAAACTTGCAAGACCTGAGGGGACTAATTCAGTCTCTGTGTGTACGTGTGTCTGCCTGACCTTTTTTGCTACCTTGGCGTGGTGGTCAGGCTTGTGTGCTGAACTGGTCGGCGGGCAGGGCTGACTGCGACTACGGTCCTTGGAGGTTCAACCACGTCAGGTTGGCCAAAAGGGAGCAACCATACAAAAGGCAAATGCGTTCGTTGTGGTTGGTGCTCGCTTGGTAAAGAGGAGCGACCATACGATACTATTCACACCAATGCTATCCAGTAGTGGAGGCCAGAACATAGATTTTGACACTGAAGTAAGCGCAGGAAAAATACAGGAAACATCGGAGCGCAGCATAGCATGAAGTGTTTCTTGGTACATACAAGAACGTAAAGGAACTGAGCATTGGCGTCTGTGGCAACGGAGACAGTCTGGGGCAAGTACCGTACACAGATGAGTGTTTTTGTTTGTTGTCTTGTTGAAACCCATAACCCATATGTTGCTTTCTCGAATAGATAAGCCTTGTGCCATCCGCGTTCTTGATTGACAACAATTGGTGCCGTGACAGGGATTGGGGGCTGAAGGTCCCATGGCCGCAGCTGTTCGAGGATGGCGACGTCCGGAGCTTCCCGGAAGACTTCGAAGACGTTACAGAGACGGTCGGAGTTAAGACCGGCCGGGCGAAGCTGGCGGCCCTGCGGATGCTGCTCAAGGGTAAGGAAAAGGCGGTGCTGGATGCGGCGCGAAGGGGCCGTGTGAAGCTGTAGTGGGCCGTCGCGTAGGAGGTGCTGATCGCTGAGTTCGACAGCCACGCCGACTACAAGGGGGCAATGCGGCAGTTCAAGGGCGTCCGGCTTGAAACAGGAGGAGACGCCCTCGTGTATGCCATACCACTGCGGGCAGCGTTGTCAAGAGCCCTGCCACATTTAGACCAGGACTCAGAGCGACGCATGCTGACTGACCAGTATTTCGAGGGAATGTCACCAACATTGCGGGATCAGCTCAGGATGGCTCTCATCGCACATCCAGTGACGTGGGAATAGCTGGCTGGTGCGGCTCGACAATTTCTGGCGGACAACTCCCCAACAGTCAGCGAGTTGAAGACAAGTGAACCAAGTGAACTGAATGACCTGCGAACCACAGTGGAAAAGTTGACTCAAGAAGTGGCCGCTTTGACAATGAGGAGAGAGCGGAACCGTGGCGACGTCTGTTGCAGAGGCGGAAGACGTGGACACTGGCGAAGATATTGCCCGCGCGGCGAGAAAAGTCCTGTGTAAATAAACGTGTTGCTGATTGTTTTTTGTCTGGGAAGGGTGATCCAATCATAAGGGCGGCTGGTAAGACGGCAGTCCAGGCTATGATAGAAATCAATGGTAGCTCGGTGTGCGGTTTGATTGACACTGGGGCCGTGGCCAGGAAATATGGTTCAGCCGTGTGCGATGGTCGTTCGAACAAAGTTATTGGCCTGGCAGAATATGATGTCTGAATCGATGGCCACGTGGTCGAACAACCTTCCATCGTTTCCCGCGACGCATCTCAGGCTATATTGGGAGCGGATTTTTTGACCGCGCTGAGGCCATGATTGATTAGAAGCATGATAGACTCGTAACGAAATACAGTGTGGTTATGCTAACGAGAAAACGCAAACTTCAGATTGGATAACTTGAAGCGAACGCATCCAGAGCAATGCCAGCCTGTGACAATCGGTTGCTGAATGAAATGATATACAAATTCCGAAAGTTGTTCATCACGGATCAGGATCCATATGATTATTGTGACTGGATTGAACACGAAGTCTTCATCGAGCCAGAGCGATGGATTACGAGATTACAGTCAATAAAGATATAGCAGTCCTACTAGTCGCAGAGATTTTCCATGAGCTGGAGAATGCTAGAATATTTATAGTGTTAGACCTAAGGTCTGGATATTGGCAGGTTCCAATCTAGCAATCGGACCAAGATAAGACAGAATTCATAGTGGAAGAAAAGTAACACCGCCACAAACGTACGTCATTCGTATTGTCAGGCGCCCCGTCACTTTCTGATGACTGATGTTGAAGGTGCTGGAAGAACTAAACAATACTGTTGTCTACGAAAATGATATCGTCATCTAGAGCATGAATGGGACGGAAAATACCGGACACGTTTCAGCTGTACTGCAGAAGATTGAACAAGCCGTCCTACGAATCAACAGTTCAAAGTGTCAACTGGCGAAACGAACGGTAGTACTACTCGGTCCCTAGGTCGGTCAGGGTAAGGTCCAGCCAATTCCCGATAAACTGCTTACAACCAAGGCCATTCCGGTGCCAACATCGAAGAGGACGTTGCGACAGTTTCTCGGTCACATCGGATTCTATGGCCGCTTCATCAAGAGCTTCAATGAACTGGCCAGCCCATTATATGAAATTCTCAAGAAGGATTGTTGATTTCACTGGACAGGTAAGGTCAATCAAGCGTTTGTCGAAATTCAACCATTGATGAAGGAGAGACAGCTGACCCCAAAGTTAACAGTGACTGAACGGAGCTTTGTTGTCGCGACGGATGCGAGTGATGTGGGAATCAGAGCTGTACTGAAGCAGAAAATGGTGCTGTCAAATATGCCATTCGTATCTTTTGCCCTGCTGAACGGAACTACTCAAATACAGATAAGGAGTGTTTGGCGATCGAATGGACCTCAGAAAAATGGAGGCCGTACTTGTTCGGCTGACATTTCTATGTAGAGACCGACCACAAACCATTTGAATAGATTAAATTGGCGAAAGACCCCTGAGGAAAGCTGGTTCGTTGGGTGTTACGATTAAAGGAATATGACTTCATAATTCGCCATTTCATTGGAAAGAAGAAATAGGATCCCGGTTGGATTTCTCGATAGCAGAACATGGATGAAGTTCACAAGGACATGGTCGGAATTAATAGTAGTGAACTGGAGAGCGATCCCGAAATATTGCAAATGGCGCAGAGGATGGATACGACAATCCGAGCGGTGATTGGCCATCTTCTTTCAGGAGAACAATCGTCAGAAGACGAAGGGAATCCGGAAGTGAAGGCTTTCAGAATGTGTTGGTCAGATTTGCAGTTGAATAGTGCCGGGATTTTACTGCGCCGACTGCAGTATGGAACGAGTGTGCCTGTAATATCGACAGGGTTGAGATAGATAATTGTTAAGAAATGTCATCGGTTAGTTCGTACGAGATGTCATCGAACTTATGAAGTGCTGAGGCAATGGGCATACTGGCCGGGAATGAAGAAGGATGTTAACAATTATGTGTCGGCGTGCCAGCAATGTCAGCTGCTATAGAGTTCCAACTACCCCAGTCAATATCCCGCACAACCAATTCCAGTCAGCGAGATTGGGGAATTAGGGTCGCTGGACGTAATGGGTCTCTTTCTAGTAACCACATCCGGAGATCAATACATCATAGTCATAACTGAACGCCTCACAAGATGGATCGAAGCAGCCGCGATACCCGACCAGCGTGAAAGCACTGTGTGCGGAGTGGTAATGGAACACCTCGTGGCAGATCATGGAATACCGCGAAACATATTGATTGATCAAGGTTTCTGCCTCGACAGTGAAGAGTTTCAGAACTGTTTGGAGCGTTTCGGAATCGAGAAAATTCGTACAACGCCATACAATTCTCATTCAAATGGACTGATGGAACGAAACAATCTTACAATCAAGGAGTTGTTGGCGATGAAAGGAGGTAGTTGGAAGGAGACACTACCACTGATTCCGTTGGCCCACCGCTGTTCACCACAAGGAACAACAAAGAATTCGCCGTTCGAGCTAATGTACGGGCGCGTGCCACGCCTGCCAGTCGATCAAGAGATTGGGGTATTGGGTGAACGGCAGATGAACATACGTGAATCAGCAGAGGCTCGGAGAGTAACCAACCAAAACTTGGCGAGCACACATGAGGCTTCTAATGAACAATCAACGGCAAGGTTGTCAGGTCGAAATGTTGTATTTGAAATTGGTTCGAATGTTAAATACAGAGACCGGTGGAGTCCAGGCGCAACACGACTCAAGTCTAGGAAGTTCCTGGCAAAATGGAGGAGACCGTATGTGGTAGTGCACCGCCGTGACCCAGTGTATCTGATGAAGAATGAGAAGAATCAACAACGAGTACACGGAAGCCAGCTTTGTAAATGGTGTGACATCCTGAGCATAAGAGAAGGCACACCTGGAGCGTCGACGTTCCCAAGGCCGATACGCAGACTGTCGAGAAAACGAAGAGAACCTGAAAGATTTCTGCTGCAGCTGGAACAATCTTTGCGTGGGGAGGAGTGTAGAGAGGAGGAACGATTATACGATAGTATTCACACCGATGCTATCCAGTAGTGGAAACAGAGCATACATTTTGACACTGAAGTAATTGCAAGAAAAATACAAGAAGAAACACTGGTGTGCAACATCGCACAAAATGGTTCTTGCTATGTAAACTAACTGATCATTGACGTTTGTAGTAAGCGAGACGGTCTGGGCCGAGTACCGCATACAACTGAGTGTTTCTGTTTGTTGTCCTGTTTACGTACAACCCACGTGTTCCTTTCTTGAATGAATAAGTCTTGTGCCATCCACATTCTTGGTTCATCTTTGAACACATACAATAAGTGCCTAGATAAGGCTGAAGGGCCTGAAGGTTCGTTTCCACGTGCGAGAAACGCGCCAAATGTGATTCACGGAAGAATCTGCTGTGACAGTAGAATTTGTAGACAGATCCAAACTGTTTGTCAATATGTTCCCCAGATCTCATTCACATACTGGTACGAGCAACAACGTGTCCCTAAGGCAACAGTCAGTACCATTTTGATGGCAAGCGTGCATGACTTTATACTTGTTTATATTTAATGGTGAGTTATTTTTGATGAACCACTGATTGAGATTTTTTAAATCATCTTATAAGATCACCACATTTTCCGGGTACTCCAGAACTCGCCAGAGCTTTTGTGTGATCTTGGTGATTTGAATAGACTGCATGGTTCAGGAAAACAAAAAATGAATTACAGGCATCGTAAGATTGATTGCTGTGAAGCGTATCGGTTGGTAGGAAACCACTCTGACGGCTGTTCATTCGCTTTGAAGTTGAACCTACGTTCAGCCAGGTGAGTAAGACCTCACCAAGTCTATGAATGATTGATTTTTGCAGCAAGATAGAATGGTCAACAGCAGCGAAAATCTCGGAAATGTCGAGATATACCACGTTTATGATTGATCGTGCGTCTGAAATCTTCGTACAAAAACACGGCAAATCGCCGTATTCGTGACGCATGAGTATCCCTTACGAAGGCTAAGTTGCTCAACGCAGTGCATTATGCGGGTCCGTATCAGCAACCGTGTATGCAAAAGACGACCTGCAAATCACACCACTCAAACAAATTACTTTTTATGTGACGTCAACTACTTGCCAGATGGATTCTGGAGGCTCCAATTGTAGCCTGTCACAAATACTTAAAGTGATTATGTGCGATCCCACCACCTCCCTCACCGGTTTTCTATCACTGCGAAACAATGTCGTGTCGGAGATAGACAATTTGCCAACCCGCACGTCCGCCTTAGCCCCGTGCACGTGCTGTCTACTAGAAGTGGATTTCGCCGGGAACAGAGGTTACGAAGCTCGTCCAGTCAGTTAAAGAGTGAAACCGCGTTGGTGTCAGAACAGTGCCAGAAAGCGGTTTCACTGTCTACAAAATGCATGGCAGATGAACCTACTCGAGGAGATGCATCGAGTTAGAAGGGCTGTGTCGGTGTGCTATAGTGTACTTTGAGGACACCATCCCATGATCTATAGAATGTGTTGATGACCTACTAATTAGAGACGGCCAGGACACTCACGGTGTCCTTCAGTGCGGTGCCATGTAGTTATGTCACTTGTGGTACCTACAGTTCCTTCGCGTAGATTGCGTTTCACTTCACGACTACCTAGGTGTTCCTCACTGAACTTTCGAATGCCCGTCCGGATCGCATTGCACAAAATGGTCCTATTCGAGGCTGCGGCCTCTCGTGATCTAAAATTCATATTCCGAAACATACTACTTCCATCGTGACGATAATGTATTGCGCGGTCTGGCTGAACAACCTGTTCTCCATTTCGAGTAAATCTCAAAACTCATTTGACCAGATTCCACGGGTATTGCTGGTCCATATCACATATGGTTGTGTGGTCGACCACGGGCACGTTCAGTCCGATTCGTTCTACACAATAACGGAGAAATTTGGACAACACACTTTACATGATTTCGTTTCATGCAAACGAACTGAATATTGAGACTATCTCTTCTGGAACTCCTGGACAAAATTCACACGAAATGTTTCATTGCCCTCTCATGATAATACTGAACTCCAGATTAATATTTCCTCATCTTTTAATTCAGTTCACCGCGTCCTTCACCTGTGGAATTGCCAGCCTTGGGGCAGTGGATGAACAGGCTTGAACTCTATTTTAGATACACCTTGGTGCGTAAATAAGTCAGCGTGCACCATATGGGATTGCATAATTGTGTGTCTATATTCCGTAAACTTTCGGACAACATACACGAGTTATTGGCGAGAAACCTTTGATTTACCTATCAGGGCACGTTGAACAATAGATAACTGATGTCGTCAGTCCGAAAAACTGATCTAATTCTATCAACCACAAAACGACGAAAATTGGTCATTCTATATACCACACCAATTTTTGACATAATTCATGTTACCATAGACTGTCATGACTAATGCCATTCGTTCCGTATGTCTGCCGTGTCAAACACCCATTTCATTTACACTACATTATATTAACTCGTTCGCTTCATTCTCCATGTGTTCGAGAGTTTGGGTATGACTCGCTGAGAATAACCAAAATAGTAATTTGTAACATGTCACTGGACTATCGTGCATCTCAACCTCCAATTGATAACTTTGTCCATATAGTTGAATCGAGGACACTTCATACATCGCACCGTGATCAACGAAACACGCTGCCTGGTATTCACTGGAATCTAGAACTTACACTGATAAACTGTGACCATCTACAAAGCTACCATGTAGGACCCACGACAGCGAACTGTTTTGTGCAGAGCAACATTAGTCTCCTTCACTCGCCCTTGACCTAAACCACAAAAAGATAGGAAAACAGAGTAACAGAATAATGCGACCGGATACGAATCAATTAATGACGTGTCTAGGTGAATAAGACAGTAAACGCACCAATGGCTTCCTGAATGAGAAATGGTAGGAGAAATTTCAAGAAAGTGATCAAGAACATTGAATGCGACCAACTGAGTTTGCATAGAAAAGCTTCCTCAGTGATTTCATTTATATACAATAGTATGTTTGACCCAAATAACGACGATTATTTTGACAATATCCTTGTCAGCCTGATTGGGATTGAATTCATTTCTGTAAATTGGTTGACAATCAATTGGGTTTCTGTTAGACTAATGTCACTCACATGATATAGAAACAGGTGCGATTTTGAATGAGTTCATTGAGATATTATTCCCGTCAGGGCCTGGCAGTTCGTCAAAAATGTCACTTTTCGTTAACTGGACGATTACCACGTTGACGGCAGTCATATTAAACTGGTTTACCGGAATTAACTACCAACATACACTCCGTAGAATTTCGAGCAATACTGGTGTTCAAAGCAGTGTCTGTGCTACTTCAGGAAACATTGTATGTGGAATTTTCTCACAGTTCTGTATATGCGTGCGTGATTATCCATATTTACTCTGACCTCTTCTACTATCTCGGCGAGATGGTCAGATTTGTGTGTTATGTTGATCTATCGGTCTATACTGACTAACGCTTTGGTTCTCCTAGGTTCAATCATATCAAATAGACTAGAAGAGAGCAACAGTCAAGAGACAGTTTCGCTCATACGTTTGTATGTGTTACTACCGACTGAGTAGGATACCTTAGAGAGTTAAGCACGCATCCATTGATGCACAACGGAAAACAACTGCATTCGCAGCACTACTGTCTTCCGGCTACATTAGGCTTAAGAAGAAACACCCTCAAACAGGGAGTAATCCGATCGACCAATGTATGACAGCGACCACCGGCGTATTATTCTGTACGGTCGGGAAATCCGAACGAATTTTCTGAGCCTTGGTGTAGCTTATAAAACATCTATTTCAAACAAGGATTGTAGTTGGCAGGAAGATAAAACAGTAATTGATCGACGCGGAAGTGGCAATTTTGTTCATCACCCGTGTAAAGAAGCAAAACTCAGGACCAACATCCATGGTGATAATGACAACTGGGGTTCATAACCTATTGTTGGGAGCCAAGAAAGCGGATGGTGCATGAGTTGCTTATTCAGAAAACTAATACACGGGCCATGAGCTTCAACTAAACTACAAACAAAAACACTCATCTCTGTACGATGCCGGTCTCAGATTGTCACGGTTGCCATGGACGCCAATGCTCATTTGCTTTATATACCAAGAACCATTTTATGCCACGTTAGACTCTAATGTTTCTTTTTCCATTTTTCTCGTGATCACTTCAATATCAGAATCCATATCCCACCTTTATAATTGAATAGTAGTAGTGTGAGTAACAGAGTGCGATCGCTCGTTCTAGCTTCAATACTAGTTGATGGTGTGAAAGAATACAGGGTGCGTATTGGAAGCCATATATTGAAACACCATTTCACCGTGTCCCCAGAAACCAGGCAAACGATTCTTGGAGCCGATCTCCTCATTGCAAAAGAAGCTGTGATTGACCTGAAGCTGAAAAAACTGTCAACCAAATATGGTCCCCTGAAACACATAGGATAGTAACAGAATAGCGTCAACCAAGTACGCACGGTTAAAACCTTCATTTGTACATCGCCCTTGCTGCAGTCTACAGTTAAGAAATATGTCAAGTCATTCACGGACAACGAAGATCCGTACGGATTCTGCAAATGGATTGCGCATGAACTAACAACAGCCGGAACACTTCGACTTCACAGACTCCGGAGAATACCAGATTATTTTGAAGAGGAATTGAAAAGGCGAATACAGAATATGTTGAATGAGAATGCTATCGAAGAAACCAACAGTCTGTAAAACTCGTCTGTTCTCCTGGTGAAGAATTCCAACAAGAAGTACCGCTTTTGTTTGGATTTTAGACAACTGAATGTGATAACACAGAACACAGTTGTGCCAATACCGTCCGTCTTCGATGGTTTTGATAAGCTGCAACAGGCGAAGTTGTTCACGGTGTTGGACTCACGCTCGGAATACTGACAGGTAGCAATCGAACCCACTGATCGCGAATAAACCGCATTCACGGTGAGCGAAAACCAGTACTAGTTCAAGCGTAAGTCGTTAGGATTATCCGGAGCACCGTTCACATTTCGAGGCCTGATGGTTCAGTTGGTAAAACGACTGGATAATGTGGCGGCATATGGAGATGATATTGTTATATATAGTAACACGAAATCAGAACATGCTGCCTATATAGATGCTGTCTTAGATCGAATTATGAACTCAGGACGCAGGATTAATGCCGACAAGTCACAACTTGGACCATCATCGCTGGTGTTATTGAGAAACAAGTTAAGTCAAGGTGAAATCAGGCCCCTGCCGTAGACAATACTGACAATTAGAGAGGCCGTGGCTCCGAATTCTAAGCGCACGCTGAGACAATTTCGGGGTTCAGCTG
>JTDE01000906.1:91727-104465 GCA_014338405.1 Paragonimus skrjabini miyazakii
GTTTGCGACTGATGAGAGTAAATGAAATGTTAACATATCGCAATATATGTCTTCTTTCTGCTCTGATGAAGTGGTTAAAGGGAACTCAGTGTTTCAAACCTCAGGTTCACAAATAATTGTTTTTGTACACGCAACACAAGTTTAAACCGGTTTATTGCGACGGTTGCAGCAAATGTTAGAATCCGTGGCTTGTGGTGACGCACTATGATGGTGAAGGCTGAGGTCAGATCGACGTTATGGCCAGTTGACAGGATGTATCGTCCGATCGACGAATCTGCGGATGAGTTCGATCGAATCACCATCACGAATTATCATATTTGCACCACATATGTTCAACCGGTTTAAACCTGTGTTGTGTGTACAAAAACAACTATTTGTGAACCTGAGATTGCCATGGTCCTAAGTCGTAGTGAGTGTCATTCAGATCACACGACTGGACGTTTGTGTTATTGTTGGTTTCTTTGTTCCTACCCCGCCCCCCAAGTAGTTTAGACGTTACATTGGAAGTCCCCCATGTTGTTAGTGATTTGGTACAGACGAGCCAACGTCGGTCCTCGAACTGTTTTGATCAAATTACTGCACATTCTGCGACAATCGTCTGACAGTTAGAAGTGCGAAATTCTTTAGCAGTTAAGACACAGTGGCACTTGAGTTGTCCGAAGTACGATTCAGTGAGTTTCTGCACATTGCTTGTCACCTGTTTCCCTGTTTATCTGTCTATGCTGTCCCATGTTTCCGTTTCGGGCACACTTTCTGAATAAGATCTTGTCGTTCGTGACTGACTGATGAGCGCGAACGTGATCCTCGTGATGAGTAGTTAATGTTGGCAGTCCATGTGTGTGGACATCTGCGGTTGGTTCAGTGACGGTAGATTTTGCATGATTGTGTTGTGTTTTAGACACTATTCTTTATAACTAAACGAGGTTAAAACCATGTACTCGATTGCCCTATATACATGTACTTTTCTATCACTGATCCATTTCGGATGGATTAACTACTGGTCACGCTGATCAGCAGAGGATTCGTATGAGACGATTTGTGTGATGCTTGTGGAGATGAGCTGGTTTCCTTACATAATTACATACACAGTGTATCCGGTGTAAATCGAAAGTGCTCATATCCAGCAAACTTATATCGGAGTCGTCTCATCACGGTTAGTCAGCTGAATCTCGCGGAAACAAAATAAACGACCGAACGCTGTTAACAGTCTACAAACTTAGATACTACTGGGATCAGTTTCCAATAGGAAGTAAGGTGCATGACCTCAACAAAGTCTGTGATGCAGCTGTTGAATCACGAATTCTGAGGAAGTTCACTTGGGTCTACCGATTGGTTAACCAGTATTGACGGCAACAGTAACAATCAGTTCCATTCACAAACCTCCCAGTCTCATTCCCTTTAGTCCACATTGGTCACGAAGGTCGTTTGTTGAAACCCATGTGGTAAATGTTGAGAAAAGGCACTTTTTCAAAAATTCGAATTATTTGCCAGGGAAAATGGATTCTTCATTTTCTGGGAATTTGAAAGCCCGCCAGAATTCTGGAGCGTCCAGGAAGTTACGCTCTCTCCTGATTGGTCAATTCGGTGGCCTAGGCCCAAAGCCACCCAAAACATATAAATACAGTTGCTGTGAACCGCAGTTTTGCCTTCGGGCTGAGCAGCAAATAAAGCTCGTTTGAAGGCCGTCTTTTTCCTTACTTGTTGGGGGCTTTAAGTTGCGAGAGTTGCGTTCCGATATTCTAACTCTGACTTTCCTATCGTCTTGCAATATCATTGCGTTCGATCGTGATAGAGATACTGCTCGCCGTCTTTCCGTTGTTCGTGTTTCTCTCTATCAGGTGGTGTAGTAACAGTAAAATAGAGCTAACTGTGGTGACATGTATTCGAGGATTCGATTTGTGTTCGGTCGTAGTGACAGGAGGATGCCACCAACTATACTACAGTTTCGTGTGATCAGCTGTCAGGGAAAGCCTTCCAGTTGGAAAGGCACTTGCTGTTTACTCGTTGTGTTCACAAGCCGTGTTGTTCGAAATTGTTCCTCATGTCTCATTACTATGTTCCTAAGTTTGGATGTTCAAAGCAATGTTTATTCATTTTAATAGGTTTATAAGCGAACCAATTAATCATTGGTGACAGTTTACACTCCCCTAACTCCTCATCTACACAGTGTTTGTGAGTTGATCAAATAATTCGCTCACTGACGAATCCACAGAATTCATGTGTTGATTGACTAGATTATATGAGCATGACTTTGGCACCACATGAAAATTCGAATGGCATCCACACATCTGTGTAAGAATGACCATCATAAATAAATAACAGTCAAACTGATGGCTTGGACAAGCAACACACATACAGCATGTTGAATATTGGCGTAAACTTTGAATTCATGGGGATGATCGTTTGACTGTGTCAATGGCAGCTCTGTCTGGGTTGTTCATTATTCGGACCAGATGTGTCCTCTTAAGAGATGAGCTGCGGATGCTCATAAGTTATCTAGGCAACTGGCTGATGTAGGGTTGGAGAACAGCACAGAATACAACACCACCTCCGCCCTCCGCGTCTGACATTCCGTATTTCACCGTTCGATATTTTGTCCGTCTCGATTTTCGTGGAAGACTTTGAGTTCTTGGTATTTGATCGCTTATTACCGGCTCAGCAATTGCGGGTTCTTCCCTAGATTTCGTGTTCTTTAACGCAGTACACACTCGTCTTGCATTGACCATTGAATTGTTATCCAATATGTAGGTTCCTGGAGCTCTCACTTCTCTCAATGCCACCGGCGCAGAAGGCGAACTTTCGCCTTTTTCATTGTGTTTTTTTCACTCTCATGTAAGTGGCAACTGTACATTGATTTCCTGCTTTTTTGTAGCTCTCTTGGTACCTTCTCCTCCCCTCCAATTCTTCTTGATTCATTACCTGTCTTTGTATGTGCGCCGCATTGAGTTTCGTTCGTATCTCTCTACCAAACATTAATTTCGCTGGTATCACACCTGTAGCAGCATGTGGTATGGTTCTGTAAGCTGCCAGTGACGTCAGGAATGCTGAGTCCCAAGATTCACCTTCCAGTCGAGTTGACTGTATCGTTTCCTTCAGCGTCCGATTCAGGCGTTCCACCATTCCATTTGCCGAAGGGTTGTATGGAGCGGTGCGCAAATGACGAATAGCATAATGACTCAAAAACTGGCTGAATTCGTAGCTGCGAAACTGCGGCCCATTATCAGTTACAATCTCCTCCGATAAGCCGAATCGAGCGAACAAGTGTCGTAACCAGTCAATAATGACAGTCGTTGTAGTCTCTCCACATAAATGAGTCTCCGGCCATTTTGTATAAAAGCAAGTAGCCACAAGAACATTCTTTTTGGTTTTTGGAAAGTTTTCAAACGTGCCCATTATGTCTATTGCCAACTTCACCCAAGGTTGCATTGGGTATTCGATGGACTGTATAGGGGCACCGATAGGTTTTGAACTCTTGTCTTAATGCTGGCAAGCCGCACAGTCCGTAACAGCGGTTTCAACGCTCGAATTCATACGCGGCCACAAGTAGTATTCACCACTTCGTGCCTTGGTTCTCACAATACCGGGGTATCCTTCATGTTCACTTCTAAGTACACCCGCAATGAGAGATTCGGGTATGACGATTCGGGCCCCACGTAACAGACACTTGTTAACAACAGTTAAATCGTCTCGTATAGTGTGACAAGGAATCAGTTCTGCCTTCAGAGGCTTTCGATCGGGCCGGGAGTTTATTACATGCTGCTGAACTTCTGTCAGTAATGAATCGTTCACAGTATGTTCTTGGATACGTTTTAAAGAGATCGTTCCTGTACATATGTCGTTCAAACACGAAATCATTCTGTCGTCATCGATTTCTTCAGTTTCCCCCTGAATGGCAACAGATAAACGTGATAGCGTATCGGCTACCTGATTGTGGGCACCGGAAACATGCTGCATTTGGAAATCGTAATCGAGTAGGCGAGCGTACCATCGGCTGATGCGAATGGACATTTGACTTTTATTTCCCCGACAGAGTAACGACGTAAGGGAAGCGTGATCAGTTCGTAATATAAAGCGACGACCAAATAAATACAGATACAACTTTTCGCATGCCCACACACAAGTTAGAGCTTCTATCTCTCCTGCGGAGTAATTCATTTCAGTGGGTGATAATGCTCGTGATGCGTACGCCACCACCCTTTCAATTCCATTTTAGAGCCACGAAAGAACAGCACAAGAACCAACGTTAGATGCATCAATGGAGACAAACGTAGGACTGCTCTTATCGAATATGGCCATGATGGGTGCCGAAGCAAACCAAATTCCGAATAGTCCGGTAAGCAGCCTCTTGTTCTTTGCCCCAAAACGAAATTAGTGTTTTTCTTGAGTGTTCCAAGCAGCGATTCCGAGATCGTAGCAAAATTACGAAAATGTTGAGGGTAATAATTACAGAGACCTAGAAATCGCCTCACCTCATCACTTGTTCGTTATTTACGACAGTTAAGAATTGCAAGTGTATTTTTGGTACATGGCTTCACACCTGCGTTCGATATGGTATGGCTTAGGAACTCGATTTATTGTACAGCAAATTGGTATTTTGTCAGATTTAACCGAAGATTCGATATATTTAGACGACTGAGAACGGGTGTAAGTTCGCATCATGTTCACCTGCGGATTTACCGAAAACACAAATACCGCCAATGTATTCCACACATCCAGTGAGGTCGGAAAATGAAAGTGTCATGAACTTTTGCCATGCGGCAGAGGCACTGCTCAATCCCATAGGAAGGACTTTGTACTGATGTATTGCTGTCTATGATGATGATGTACTGATGTAGACCATCGTGTGTTAAAAATGTCGTAAGTGGTCGTGATTCTGGTAGAAGTGGCGTGTGATAGTAGACTTGGCTGACATCCAATTTAGAAAAGAACTTTGCAACCGACATTTTAACAAAATGTTCATTTATCGTGGGTAGGGGAAACTTTTCTACAATAATGTGTCTGTTCAGAGCAAGTAAATCTGTACAGACGCGTACTGTTCCGTCCTTCTTGAGAACCGCCACGAGTGGGTGAACCCATTCTGAGCACTGAATTTTCTCAATCTAATCATGTTGAAGCATTTTATTCAAGGCATCCGAAATCAACTCACGCTTGGCTAACGGCAAAGGACTAGGTTGAACAATTGCTTTTGGACGAATTGTTGAGAAAGGCGGACAACGTAACAAATCATTTAACCGGTACAGGGTTACTGAAATAATTTCCGAACGTATACGAAGAAGGTGATATTGGTAAAGTCACCAGGTTCTTTGTATAACAATCCAGGAGTACAATTGTAATTGATGAGGCTGAATCCATTTCCATGCACAACGAAATCGTTCTACCACCAGCTTCAAAAAACACAGTACATACGTCAGCGATTGGAAGAGGGGTTTCACAGGCTTTCAATGAAGGTTGCGGCTTTTTCTCATCGACCGAAAAAATATGTTCACTTCCCGAACATTCCAACGAACATCGTCCAACGTTTCCGTGACAGCAGCAACTGATGTGGGGCGACAAGCTCACGCAAAGTGACATCTTTGGCGTAACCGCAACGCCTAATGTCTTCCATCCCATAACACGTTCCTAACCCATGATAAACGGACCACAACAAACGTGTTTCGATTGATTTTATTCCTCTAACTTCTCAGTCATTCATTCATGATGATACCCAAAAGATACAAATGACGCGCATTTGACCGTAAATTAACCGATGTTGTTTTCATGTCAACAGTGCGGATTAAGCTGTTGCTATCGTCCTATAATTATGCATAAAGTGTGAACAGCAACCCTTAGTGTTTCTCTCTTAAAAGTTACAGTCGGCACAGTCCCGACACAGAACATTAAATTCGAACTGCTGCCTACTTTTTTGAAAATCTTCTATTTTCCTAGTCTTTTTTGAAGGCCGTCACTTTACCGTGCAGACCGATTAAAAGCCCTTATCAGTTAATTTTCATGTTAAATTTGATTAGTATTCCATTGCTGAGAACAGGCAGTTGAGCCATATTTCCCAATTCACCACGAACACCCAGAACTGACATGGCGATACCCAGTGTTGTGGCTGGTACAGTGTCCCACTCTGACGTAAACTTAATCTGTTCACCAACCTCCTTTGATTGTGATAAAATGACCACTACCCTGTAGTGCATTGAGGAAAAGAAGGACGTTTCCACTTGTAGGTTTTTAAAACTGTTTTCCGTTCGCCTATCAACATAAGCTGGTGATATTCTGTGTAATATTCTAACCAGTACACCTAAACCATTTGTACCGTGTTCTTATCGACGTACGTTTTTAAACCATTTCCAACGTTTACTTCACTTTGGCTGCATGACTCTCGCCTCTGGTAGCAACAGTGTTTCGAAAATCACAAAGTACATATGCATACAGGAACCACACGTGGCACATTCTCCCTGCCAGACGTCTGTTTCCCACACATCCATCTTGGAATCGTCGACCCACCCTCACCCTCCAACGACTGTACATATCTACTGACTACAATCAATCGTTTTACCCGCTGGCCTTTTGCGGTACCTATTCACATTTTAGCGAGGACAGTTGCTGAAATCTTTTTGGAACATTGGATCGCTAATTGTAGTGTGCCATCCACAATCACCACTGATCGATGAATCCAGGTTCAGTCTTGTCTTTCTGGTAGCTTTACACAGGTCCTTGGTTTTTCGCACATTAGTATGACGGCATACCATCTCTGTGCTGGTGATTCAATCGCGTGTTTCCACCGACAACTAAAAGCCTCGATAACCGCCCAGTCTGTTTTGACAAAATAGGGGTGGCATCTGCTATTTCAACAGGATACTGACTGTATCACGTCTGGATTAGTTTAAGGTACCACTCTGCAAATCCCTGGATAATCCACCCAACCTATCGACACATTCAGACCTAAGCACGGATTATAGTTCACATTTACGCCGACACACGTCCAACATTGGTGCTGAGAACGAAATATTCCGGATTTACTCACATGAAAATTTGTGTTCATGTACCGATATGCCATCAGGAAACCGCTACAACCACGGCACATCGACCCCTTCAAATTGGTTAGGCGTAACGAAGAATTTTTCATTACCGAAAGGCTTGATCGAAACGAACCCGTGTCAATTGACGGACTGAAACCAGCTAACACAGAGCAGAATTTTGTCATACTCAATCCCATTTTGACTACAAACAATCATTCCTCACACTGGGCAATATCATACCCACCTGAAGCTCAGACCCTGTGTGTATATTTTGTAATTTGAATTTGCATGTGTTTTATATATGATTTTTTGTTAACTTCATCTTTGTGTAAGAGTCCAGTTACCATTCCTTATACTTTGTTTAGCGATGAGAATGAACCAGAGTTTCTCCTTCTTACCATTTTTGTGTGCTGCACTAATCACACGATAACATTTTTTAGTTTCGCGTATCTGCCAACATACCAACACCACGTGTGGAATTATGTATCCGAGGTCGTCTGAATCTACTCTCTGACACGGTCTCTTCCTCTTTTGTGCGATGACCTTTTCAGTCCAGCGGAATTCATCTTGTCATTGAATTGTTCCATTTTTATCCATATGTCTATCGTTTCAGTTGCACGCATATTTTTGTATGCATTCGTTCTCCCACCGTTTTTATTTAGCGTTGTCACATCTTTAGTCGTTCTCATAATTTGGTTGATTACATCAATGCAGACCAAAATTGTGCGATAAATTAATTTGGTTGTTCTATTGTAGATCAGCCAATCTGAAACGAATAGACAATGATAGACTGGTTAAAATGTCCGCGAATGATATCATCATACAGAATGCGTTATTTACTAATCTGATTTGGGTGACTTCATCCAATTCCTCCGAGTAGCATTTAACAACGCAACAAGTCGCACGACGTGACTTCAACGTTCGAGCTAATGCATTTCCAACTATAGAAGTAACTGACGTTGATTGACCGCAGTGAAGCAGATAAACAAGAGGAAAATACTTTGCTCCTTCGGCGATGCATCATTTGTAATTCCACTTACCCATCACATATCCCGCGTAAACTCACTGGAATAAGAACAGAAGACGTGGTAGTTCAGCTGAGCAATACTGGTTTGCAAGATAGTAGGCTAGTATCAAAGTGTAACCCTCGTTGCTTACAAACAAAAATAATACAAGACACCAATTGTGGGATTTAAGCTAGCAAGAAATGGTTCAACACATAATCACATATCGGTACACTCGAGGAAGACTAAACAGGAAAAAGCAAACAAAAATTGGAGCTTGGACAGAGCATCAGACAAAACATTCAGCAAACAATACACATTAAACTGAACAGAGGGAAAAGAAGGAGGTCAACATGACCCAGGTTTCTGAACAGCAGAGAGTGTGATTTGACAAACGACGGTGATCAACAGTTGATACGAACAAAAGAAATGTATAAGATTGGGTTAACTAACTTTTGCTCAACATACTCGTCTTCCCTTCAATGACCATAGGTACATAGGTTATTACAGGAGAGAGGAAGATTTGTGGTTGTGCGTTCCTGTCTCTGTGTTGGTCAGCGAAAGGAAAAAGTGAGTGAGACTAAATAAAAAGCAAATTCAATTATCCTGATGGCTGCAATCATTTCAGCGACAACACACACACACACATACTGAAACAACATTCAGTCAGAAATGTACAGTGGATGACCTGGCGGTTAGGAAACTAGTAGTGCCGGTCGACTCTCAAGTATGTGGGAATGCTGACTACCAGGGTAGCCGCAGCGTCAACACAAATTGTTTTTGAATACACTGGGGGGGGATTGTAACGTTTAATGGCCAAAGCCTCAGCAAACTGGAGTATGCGTTTCCGGTTGCTTCGAAAGATCACCGAGAACGGAGGATTTGCACTGAAGACAACCTACAGCTAGAGTTAGGCATACTGACAGACACTCTGCAGGTCAACGGGTACCCCCTGCGATTTACTAAAGGGTACGGCAAAGCCGTCATTCCAACTGTAGAAGTGAAGACGGTACCGAAAAGGACAGTGTACTTAGAACTTCCGTTTCTAGGGGACAGCTGGCCAACAATGACGAGGAAGCGTCTAACAGCGGCTGTATTCAGGACTTATAATGCTGCAAAGCTGTATGTAATAAAACGAACGAGAACTCTACCAGTCGCCCCAGTTACGAACAAACAGTGTACGTCTGTCACATCTCACTGTTTATATAAATACTCGTGTAGCTGCAGTATGAGCTACATAGGGAGGAAAAACCGACAACTAGCTGTTCGTATCAAGGAGCATGTACCCAAATGGCTGGAGACGCAGTTAGAAACGCCAGGAGCCTGTATAGATGCCGATGGACGGCACCCCGCATCTTCCGTTGCAAGGCACATAGTACAAACAGGACACAATCAAAGTTTCTGACACGTTCTCGGTGATCTTTCGAAGCAACCGGAAACGCATACTCCAGTTTGCTGAGGCTTTGGCAATTAAACGTTACAATCCCCCCCTGTGTGTTCAAACACAATTTGTATTGACACTGCGGCTACCCCGGTAGTCAGCATCTTCACAATTTTGATTTTTCATTTTTGGCGTCTGTTCGTTTAATCCCTTAAGCCACGACTTCCACTCTGTGGAACCTGACATGTTTAAAAATAGTTACATGTCCTTGTGTGATCAGAATGTACGAAATGTTACCCCGGAGAACATCACATGAATTGCGTCTTCTCATTGTTTTATTTAAGTTTATCAAGGGAACAAACTGTTTCAAATCTCATGTATGTGCCGATCGCGTAATATTTTGAAACTCTCAACCGATTAAACGGTGATCATGGAGTTGGACAGTTCATTCCAGTGTGAACACACTCTAACTGTGAGGCAGTTCTATCTACAAACTAACCTACCTGTTCCATAACTCAGTTTTACCGAGTGACCTCTTAAACTTTCATCCTTGTTCAATGGTAGGAGATGTGCCAGTGGATGACCCGAGGTGTGGTGTATATTATGTGACTGAGATCTTCTCTGGAATCTCTGTAACTCAGTAAGGATTGATCTAATTGTGACATTCTGTTCAGATACGAGGTTTTCCCGAGCTCCATAATTCTTTTAGTAGCCTATCTTTAAACACATTCAATAACTGCCAAGATAAAAAAGAAAGACCAATATGTTCGTTTGCAGGTTTGGGCGGATTATGAAGGCGAACCTCGTGGGAACAGTGTCAGGGTGGATGGTTCTACAAATTGTTCCTAGAAGACTCAGCTATGACAACACAATTTGTAAACAAGCTCAAACTGTCTGAAATCGTGGTCCCTAGGTCTTGTTCACATGCTGGCACGAGCAGCATTGTGTCCCCAAGGCAACGGGTAGTATAATTTCGATGGCGAGCCTGCATGACTTCACACTTGTTGACATTGAATTGTAGGTTATTTTCGATGGACCACTGGTTTAAACAATTCAAATCGTACTGTAAGGTCACCGCATCTTCAGGGTGCTTCAGAACTCATCAGAGCTTTTGTGTGATCGGTGATTTGACTATACTGGGTAGTTGAGGGACAAACAAACTGAATTACAGGCATCTTAACGTTGATTGCTGTGGTACGCCGCTGTTGGCAGGGAACCAGTCTGATAGCTGTTCACTCACCTTCACGTTGAACCTACGTTCAGTCATATACTCCTATAGCCGGGTGAGTAACAGCTCATCAGGGCGATAACTATTCGATATTTACAGCAAAATGAAGAGATTAGGTGGAAAACGTTGGACAACAGAAACGTTTTGGAAGAATTTTTTGACAAATTCGGTGACCCTGCAATACACCGTCCGCCAGAATTCCTCACAGAACACCCTCACCATGTGGGTGGCACTAGCCTGATGGAATCTCTTAGACCCCACGGTTATACGTGATTTATTGAGACGGCTCCAAAACCTCCTGATTCAGGTAGAAGAAGACGAGCTGTCGAAGGTTTGCTCAAATCGGACTGATTCTGTACGTAAGTAATTAGTGGTTCGTAAACTAAACAAATTACAACTAGGTGAACTCTGTGCGTGAAATTTAACCATCAACATGCAATAGACGATAATGCAGTGGCGTAAACAATTGAATGGGGTGGTACAGGATAATCGAAAAGAGAGTTCAACTGTGAAATTGCAGTATTAATTCAGAATATGTCACCTGTAACAATGTACTAAATGACTGGGTAGTACCTAGTGTAATCAACACATGAGGGTATGTAGAGAAGACCTACAGTACGAAATTTTGGCCAGTGAGATATAGGTACAGGAACAGCTGAGATTGAGGTTGCTCGGGTCGTCGCCCGTGTATTGTTGGCGCGGCGGGTGCCGTTGCTCCACCTACTACTACTCAGAATAGAACGTCAATTATTTCAACACGACAATGGAATAAACTGCACTTGAGAATGCACATAGTTCTCCAGCCTTACATCTTCGGCACGACCGCAACGTCTAATGTCCTCTATTGTCAGCAAACAATAGCACGTTTTCAAACCATGATAAACGGATCGCAACAAATGCGGTTCGATTGATATTGTTCCTGCAACTACTCAGTCTTCCATTCATCATAACACCCAAATGACACAGGCAACGCGCATCTCGCCGTAAGTTCACCGATTTTATTTTCAAGTCAACGGTGCGAATCAAGCCATAAGAACTTGTGTAACACTAAGGTTCTATAAAATGCAGACTCGTTTGTGAGTGGAATAGTGCGTGCATTCTGGAACTAAAAGGCAGGTCTCAACGCCAGAAAGACGTGGGACCGGAAACGACGTGTACACATAACGGGGGACGTGTGACTAAGGCGAGCGACAATGTAATGCCGTCCACTATGTGCGGATATACGTCAGACATGCAAATGAGTGTACGCATTCGTGGTCCTATGTTGTAACCTGACCTCTTCTGCTACCTTGGCGTGGTGGTCAGGCTTGTGTGCTGTTTTGATCCGGAGGGCTGTGCTGACTGCGACCTCGGTCGTTGCAGGTTCAACCACGTCAGATTGGCCAAAGGGGAGCAGCCAGACAAATAGTAGATGCGTTCGTTGTATATGGTGTCAGTGTGTTGTGTTTCGGTTGAGTTTGTTATTTTTTCCTCCCTGATATGATTCTCTGTATGCATGACTGGTTTGTCTGTGCAGTATGTGTGGTTGGTTTGGCTGTGCAGTATTATCTCTTTGTGAATGTACCGAATGTCTTGGATTGTGACTGTCGAGCTTGTTCTGGATGGTTGATGCTGCTGCGTGTGTGTGCGTGTGTCTCCTTCTGCCTTTTGGTACAGGCTTTTGAGCCAAAGGCTTTGGTTGAGGGCCCTAATCGCTCTCCTGTCTAGGTCTGGGCGTCCTGGCAGTATCCTAAGCCCATAAAACCCATGATGATGCAACATAAACCAAATACCATAATGCATCGGCCGTCGCGCAGGATAACCCGGGTCGCCCTATCTGCTGCACATGGCAGGGTGGATAGCCGAAAATATGCTACTGCCAATCACTCCCTCTCATACTGCCCCCCCCCCAACATGAAACTCCTATCAGATAATGCTCACTCTAGTTTCAGTAACCCGAAGAGCAACCTGAAACAGGCCCGGGGACGCTCTGTGTTGAAGCATGAAATGTGCGCACGCTGCTGGATCGATGCAGCTCCAAAGGACGGCCAGAACGGCGCACTGCACTGATCGCGATGGAACAGTGTCCCTATAGGATCGACGTTTCAGCCTTGAGCGAGACAAGGCTTGTGGACCAAG
>JTDE01000906.1:107386-130592 GCA_014338405.1 Paragonimus skrjabini miyazakii
GAATGCAATAGCATGCATTCGTATACGTAAATGCTTCTTGTATTACAGTTTACATATCTTTCTTCTTAGTATAGATCTTGTCATTGCAGTCTCTCTCACTGTTTATTTTCCGAGAGACAAGGGTTTCCCCTTCGTGCTAACCATTCAATTGGTTAACCAACAATGGCCGGCTGGACACAAAGGCCTCACTCACACACCTGTCGGTCTTATTCCTTCGGGTTAACACCGGATACGTGGTGTGTGAATGGAACCGCAAGTGGTGCAGCGCAAGCCACTTGCGGTGATGGTTTAAAGCGCAGACGTCCTTTGGCTTCGGTCACCGTGACAGGCTAATCTGTTTCGGATGCCACCAACCATTTGTGCTGTAATATAGCTCACAGGATATGAACAGGCAATCATGTAATCGCATATGCTGTAGGCTGGCGTTGTTCTTCATGTACCGAAGTGTATATGGAGTAGAGTAAAAGCCAGTTCATTCATTATTCGACGGCTGACCAATGTACAGATTTAGGACACGGTAAACTGAATTGAAGGGTGTTAAAATAGTGATATGTATCTCACTATTATCAGGAGAATGCAATAAGAAATTACGTGTGCAATTAGTTTAGCAATTCTTGAAGAGATTAATCAGTCTCATTGTTCAGCCTAGTTGCTCAACATCGTTTTGCATAAAACGTAATCATGTGGAAGTGTATTGTCCAAAGTTACCCGTTACCGTATAGATCGAATCGGGTTGAATGTGTCGTTCTCCGTAATCACTAGGGCCAACTACACATCTATATGTGATATGGACTTGCAATATCCGTGGAATCTGGTCAAAGGAGGTTTGAGATTTACTCGAAATAGAGAACAGGTTGTTCTGCCAGGACCGATGACCGCGCAATACATCATCGACATGATGGACAGACGTAATCCTAGAACAGAAGTGGATACCTTAATTATGAATGAGATTGAAGCATTCGGAAGGAAGATCAGATATGTCTATATTCCCTCGAAATCCAGATTTGAGATTCGGGCAAGAAATACTGTCGACGTAAGTTTTCATCTAACCAAAATAACGTAATCCGAACCCTATCTGGCAAACATTTCAGAATACTTCGAATGATCAACCCTTTTCAAATGAACGATTGTATACACTTCAATCAGATGTTCATTAATTATCATGTTTGGTTTCATTCAATTCTTTAGGCTACCCCCGCGAATAGACTGTAAATGAGAGCACAAAGTTGGAGCTATTTCAAAACAAACCGAATCTTCAATCCAGACAAACCGGAAGATGTGACAACTGCTGAAGTACAAACGACCATCAAACAGATTATAGACAACTACGGTGAGTACTTCGCACATAATGCGTCATGTGACTGGAAACCGTATATTATTGCAAACAGCACCTTCACCGCCATGTTGAATTACAACAACGTGATCCTGTCGCAGAGAGGTGAGAACATCACGCGAATGCCTGCATTCTCACGGATAATGGGTGACGTACACCCGAAAGCCACCTCAACATCATACAGTGTTACGTTGAATGTGACTGCAAAATCCGACTTCTTCCCCGTCGAAGCATACGCGAAAGCTGATGAGGCATTTCGATACGGAGTAGAAGGATTGTGGCCACATGCACTCAACGACTCCCGGGTTCGAGTAAACCCACAAACAGACATTGTATATGAAACTCACAAGAAGCTTACCCATTGGCCAATCATGACCGCTAATCAGGAGTTACAATCACGAGGTAGCTTCGCCTTACCTATCGGAAATGTGGTCACGTTGCGGCTCCCAGCGAATTGTAACATTACAATTCAATTGGAAAATGTCTATCGCTACGCATGGTTCGACATCCGCAATCCACAATCCATACGAGGTTGGAGCTGGAAGCAACTGAAATACCAGTACGTGCCGTTCACAATGGTGATGGGTGATCGATTGATCACCATGTTTGAAACATCCACAATTATGGAAATGAACAAGGGGAGCATGTTGTTCTCTGTCAATTATTTCGATAACGGTGTGAAAATGATACACAATTATTGCGGAACTTATTTTTAATATACACCATTTCTTTGTTTCGAGATCGAAGAGCAACCTTATTATGTGTGGGGAAATTCTGGTTGGATGGTTGAACGTGTGATGGTAATCAAACAATTTGGACAATTATTTCAAGATATGAATGTGTTCAAATCCGGTTAATCTATTGGCATTACACATGGAAATGGACACAACCTTCAACCGTATAAGGTTACCTTCATAAATGGCGGTGAGGTGATATGTAATATTTTCATACCACTAGTTCATTCGTTTTTGTCGAACATATCCGCCTACGAATTTGGAGTTACTCCTGGTCTAGGTAAAGAAGATATGAAACTGTTTGTGAAGGACTGGAATGGAAACAAGTACATTGGTGTTCAGTTGGCTTATTACAACATTCTGGGCCACTATTTCTCACAAGGTGCAGTTCAAGTGTGATCTGATGCATGGTGTGAACAGTGCTGACAAGCAATTCATTTTCCTCAGAGGTTGATATTGCCACGCGTTGGTGATGGCGAATATACTACTTGCGATTTGGTTCCGACATAGGTACGCGGCTTTATTCTAATCAGTTGTTTCTCTCGCATTTGGGGATATGGTTTACCAATGTTGGTCACTGTTACGGCTTGGTAACACCCATTGATAATAGACTTAGCTAAATATTGATTATCGAACACTAGTTCCGCAGTGTTTGTGGACGAACACACTGGGCAGATACCTGATCCGTCGATCAGATCAATCACCGTTGTCGATTACTAAATGCAGGTGACTCTGTAGATTGAGGACTGAACTTAACGAAGCTGACAGTTCCACTACTGGGCGATGCCAGCCGATTTGGTGTAAGCGCATTTTCATAGAAAAGTATCTTTCCATAAAGCATCTTTCAAAAGCATCTTTCCAAAACATCTTTCCATATTTTGCCGACAGTTTGCAGTGGGCGAATGTGATGTAAGTTTGTCTAATGTGTCATCATCCAGTAAGCACTGTTGTATAAGATGGAGATTTTTCGTACAGGTTATCAATTCAACCAGTCAACTCATATCAGTCGACGACATGAATATGTAATCAATTTGGATTAACGGTGAACGTAAGCCGAGAATGCGTGAGACACACCGACATTTCAAATATGCGATACAAACTTGTGCACAGTGATGAGGTTGAAGTGCAGTCAGACAGATTTAAGAGCTGGAAGCCTCATAAATCGAACGAACTGCAGAAATACAATACAATTTGTATGGAATGGGTTGTTTACTGTAGAAATGTCACTAATATGAAGAGAACGACTGAGGGTGTTCGACTTTTAAAAGTATTACAAATCCGTAAATTGCTGTTACACGAAGATGGAATTACTGAATGACGTTGCAAATAAATGGAAATCCTTGTAGAAATCATGAAAACTAATTTTTCTCGGAACAGAAATATTTTCTACAAATTCTCTTCCTAGGCTGGTACAATTATGTATCGACCTAAGTAAGAGAAACGAAAGTTATTGACCCAGAATGGTACGAAGGCAAAGTGAATGGGTAAAACACGAGTGTGATTTTCATTCCGTTATGCTCACAAACGAGGTGCGTTAGAGAAAGTCTGTTTTACTTGTGATGGATTGAAGGGACAGTAACAAGGTTTGACCATTTTCGACCTGACCTGCTCACGTGACGGTTCATCTTTGACCTTGCTGGTTCTGTTTGTAACCCAATAATTTTGGTGAACAAGCTTTTCGTCATGAACCATTGAGTTTTCTCTGTTGTAATTATCGATGCATTTTCTTGGACAGCACCGCAGAAATATCTGGTCCAATCTTGTTTCCAGTTCGAGGATTCTTTGCCGGGCCACGAGAAACCGACGTAACTCAATAGTCAGATTGGATCGTTACTGTAGGTACTGCTAATAGCATCAGTTATTTGGCGCGGTATCAGCTCGGCTGAAACGTTCTTTTCGAACCGCAGAGTTATATACACCATTTTCTTATCGACCGTGTTTATCAACGCTCACACTGATTGTTCACACCTTGGGATTATCACTGCCAAACCCGCACACCCAATTAAAGTCACATTTTGATCCCATCCATCCAACCTATCACAAGTAACACAGACTTTCTATAACCCACCTCGTTTGTGAGCATAACCGAAAGAAAATCACACTCGTGTTTTACCCATTCACTTTGCCTTCGTACCATTCTGGGTCAATAACTTTCGTTTTTCTTGCTTAATTTGATAAATAATTGTACCAGCCTAGGGAGAGAATTTATGGAAAACAGTCCTGTTTCCTGAAAAATTAGTTTTCATGATTTATATGAGGATTTTCTTTTATCCGAAACGTATCAAGTACCTCTCATCGGCTAAACATTTCACACAATACTTGACGCTTAACACCAAACTCACTGAGACAAGAAAAAATGTTCAGTATCTATTCGAATACCCCTCAATTTGTCGGAGGTTGTCTTGTTATTACGGAATCCAGCCAACCAGTAGACCACTGGAACGATATGCGTAGAATGAACAGAAGACCTATACTTCTGGGTTAACTGAATTCAAACTTTGTCAAGCCCAACGCTAACAGTGTTATCCAGAACTCATCAGAAGTAGAAAACACGCTTTCGGTTCCTACATACAGAAGATTGAAGAATGGTCAATCGAGAGAAAATGGACAAACCTACTCCTGAGAGTCAGACCAAAGAATCCCCTGTCCAAGCAGAGCGATATGTTCATAATGTCTACTCTCTGATGTTGTGTTCAACACTAGCTGGAATTTTGCTATTCGGTCTAACATTCTGCCAACCCCGTAGTAAATGTAAACAACTTCACCTGGTGATTCCATCTGAAAATGTTAACAGTCAACTACAGGACTTATGTCCATCTCCCGCACTGAACTGTGAAATTTTAAAATCCAATCTTGATAATTCTTGCTACAAATATCTAGGTCATAAAATATCAATCTATGGATTTCTCATAAAGTCCTATTTTGTGAAGTTTTGGTGCATTGAAAACCGATCACTGGATTATGATATTAAAATCGGATAAGAGGGGTAGAACTGATTCTCTGATTAAGGATGAATACATCGCGAAATTATGAGCATTTTGTCTGATAAAACGAAATTCCAGGAAGAGGAAACCGGAAGAGGTGAGACAGTGGCGGTTGAAAAGAGGTTTTTGAGGAGTCTACGTCGGTGGAAACAAAGTGTCGTCATTAGTGCACATTTACTTGAACGCATCCGCCCAACACGAACAGCATCCCGCAGCTATACGAACTGCTGAAATTACACGTTGACAAGTAACCCTTAGACCGATATTCTATATGTGTAATCCGTCTTATTATGCTGCTGCGCAGATTTTTGGAGATTCTGGAACCGGTTTAGAGGAAAATTACAAGACACGGTTCAATGAAATACATTTGCGTCTGCTAACTCTATCCTTAAACCCAATGTATCCGACACAAAAATGCTATTTGTAAATGTTTTGTTCCTATTTACTAATGTCCCCCTAAACGAAACAATACAATTTCCGTGTAATTACATCGAAAGTCACTGGATTAATATCGGTCTGCCTGTGGTTGAAAAGAAGGAATAAGTACTCTTCTGTACTGGTAGAATTCCGCTGAGGTGAGGTTTATTGCCAGATTGGTGGTATAGCTATGAGATCATCAATAGATCCGGTGCTGGCTGACATCTTTATGAGCATACCCGAGAGTAACTGGTTGAACGAAACGACGAGAACAATCAGTTACTATGGGTGATAAATGGATGATGATTTCTGTGTAGTTGTAACATGCAAACCGGCCGTCTTTACTCCAATTGTCCGTTACACTTACGGACCACGTTTGGGGCCGCGTGAAGGCACCAGGGGACAGTGTTCTTCCGAAGTAGGTGTTCCAACAACAGTCCTGTAAAAGGAAGCAACAAGAATCAAGCATGAGCCAAAGGCCCAGTGAGCCGTGCACACGACTTACACAACCTAAAACTAAAACGGCGTCGACAACACAACAGCACGCCCTGTTACGCAATTCAAATTCAGTCTGTGCGCGTTTGTTGGTGTCGATCGCACGTTACATAGAGGACAAAACGGGAAGTTTACAGAAATTTTTGATCAATTTTACCAAAGTGTATAAGAACATAATATTCACTGTGAAACCAGAAACTGATGAACAAATGCCATTTTCGGACGTAGATCAGCTGAATCGGTACAATGAAGTGTATATGGGAAGAAAACCTGAAGTAGGCATCACCTGAGATTTTACGTCTAATTGTCGATTAGCCTCAAACAAGATCTTGTACGTACGTTGCTTGACTAATAGAATGTATACAGAAGACATGGGAGAATTGGAGCTGAGCATGTTAGGGGATGTTCTCTATACTAATGCCTATCCTGAGAAACTTATCACCAGAAACATGCACGAGACAAAGGTAAGCTTTAATCAACACGGGTGGTGTGAAAATTATTTATAAAACTTTACCATTCACAGGGCGCACTACAGTCGGGCTGTTACCGAGCCAACAAACTGCTGAATGGCAGTACCCAGTATGCCGTAAGTCCTGTCGTGAAGTTCCACTCAAAACGAACTGTGCCACTTAATCTGAAGGGTAATGTTGTTGCGAGAAAGCGTCCAATAAAGCACAATCTTTATCGTCCAACTCGCTGATTGTCATGCTACGCGCGCGCTCACGTTTATCGATCAGACTTCTGGTCCAGAACAACCCCGGTTTCCGCTGACATATTGTGTGCACATCTGTCCAGTCCGTTGACTGGACACCGTGCGCACCGTGACCGACGCCGTCTATCGGGGAGAGGGGACGGGGTTTCCGCCTGCCATTCCTCGTCCGTTGGTCTGATCTCGTTGAACGAGGGCTCGTCCGGCGCTCGTGTTGTCCGTAATCTATTCACTCCAGATTTTGGCCGTACTCTACGAGTTATTCCACGTGATATTCCTCTGAGTGTTGGGATGATTGCGCCTCCGATATGGTCGTCAATCTCATTTTGCTTGCCATATCTCGCCCGTTGGTCCAGTCCAGTTAACCGATGACTCATCCAGTCGCTCATGCTATCTCCGATCCGCTGGTTGTGAGCTTTTAGACGTACCTCTCCAGCGTTGAGGTATTCCGCCGAGTGTTGGAATACAAGCGTCCCCGGTTTGAAAGTCCACCACACTCGCCCCTCCTTTACGGAACTTGCCGCGGTTGTGCCAGTGTGCTAATTGTACACCATTGATCTCTCGCTCACGAGGACTGATAAATTTGAATTCTCGAATTCCTGCAGTTCGTGATGGTGAACGGTCCGTTCCACCACTTTCTAAATTTCCTTGTTTCTGGTCGGCTGTAGTCTCTTACATTCACCTGGTTTGCGATCCTGAACGGGCGCCATTTATTTGTGTTGTGCCTCACATCAAACCTTTGCTTATTTTGACGTTGTTCTTCTGTTGCCCGTTCGAACACCCGGTGTTCAAGGTGTTGTCGTTCTTGCGTCTCTGGACACGCAGATATCCAAGAGAATCTTTGGCTCCTTTCCGTGTGTCAGCTCAAATGGTGAACTCTCAGCTGTTGCATGCCTCGTCTTGCGATGTCCAAACAAAACACCCGCTAATCCCTCTTCCTAGTTATTGCCCGTACTATTCAGCGATTCCTTCATTGTACGATTGAACCGCTCCGTCAACCCGCTCGTTTGTGGATGGTACGATGATGTTCTCAAGTGTTGAATCCCAGAATGTTTCAGCATCTCCTGAAATTGCTGCCCCTCAAAGCACGGGCCCTGGTCCGCCATTACTCTGTGCGGAACTCCAAAGAGAGCTAGTGTAGCGAGGGTGAGCGATGGTGATATATTACTCACACGACTAATATTCAGTAGTAGGACCAGAGCATATATTTTGACATCGAAGCAGCCGCAGGAAAAATACAAGAAGAAACATCGGAGTGCAGCATCGTCCAAAATGGTCCGTGCTACGTCTGGCGTCTGTGGCAAATGAGACGGTCTGGGCTGAGTACCGTATGCACATGAGTGTTTTGTTTGTGGTTCTGTTTAAGCGCCTAACACATGCGTGTACCGTCTCGAGTGAATAACCCTTCCGCCATTCGCGTTCTTGGCTGACAACACTAGAACATTGTTCATGAGAACGTACTCAACCGTTCTGCTCATTGGATTTGCCGTTGGACTGACTTCCACTCATCATGTGAAACGGTCATTCATAACAACTACGTGACACAGTATATCCAATCGTGGGATGAACGTTTGAATTCGTTTACGTTGAGTGCACTAAAATAAACCATTTGAAGTATACCCGCTGACGAAGTCACATGGCCTAGATTAGTTTGACAAATCTGGATTTTGACAGGTCCCACTCAGGTAGTCGGATCGAGATAAACCATTTTTCATTATGGAAGGAAGCAGTATCACTTCAAACGTATGTCGTTTGGAGTTTCGGGTGCCATTTTTACATTCAGAATGCTGATGCTCAACATGCTGTTTTCACCGGAGATCACATCACCATCTATATTGCTAATGAGGTCGCAAGTTCAATTAATGTTTTTGCCGTATTTTAGAAGGTTAAACAAGCCAGTCTGCAGATGAATAGTTTGAAGTTTCCACTGACAGAACAACTGACGACTGTGGAAACTACCCCAGTTTTGACATCGACGAAGACGTAACGGCAGTTTCTCGGTCAGGTTGGGTTCTACACTTGATTCATCAATAACTTCCATGATCTCGCGAAGAAAGATTGCCAGTTTCATTGGTCAGAAAGAGCCAGTCAAGCGCTGATCGGAATCCAACAACTGATGGGTAAGGGACAGCTGACCTTGATCTGGCCAGTGGCTGGACAGAACTTCGTTGTCACAACGGATGCGGGCGATGCAGGCATCGGAGCAGTACTGAAACAAGCAGTTGATATTGTTGATTATGCCATTCGGGTAATAACTCCTACTGAACGAACCTACTCAACGATAGAGAAGGAGTGTTGGGCGATCGTATGGGCCTTGAAATATAGAGGTCGTGATTGCTCGGCCGACGTTTCCATGTGGAAACTGATCACAAGCCGTTGGAGTGGAGCAAATCGACGACGGACCCCCGAAGGAAGCGGGCTCGTTGGGAGTTACGATTGCATGGATGAGACATCACAATTCGCCATATAGTTAGAAAAGAGAATTATGTTCCCAATTTGCTCTTCCGAGCATAACACAGGATGAGTTGCACAACGACAGTGTTGACAGTATTCAGCTGAAGAAAAGTCACAGAGAGTTCCATGCAGCACACAGGATGCATACAACGATTCGGGAGGTGACTGGTCAACTTCTATCAGGTGAAAAACCGTCGGAAAAGGTGAAACTTCTGCAAGTAAAGGCTTTCTGAGTACATTTGCGTTTGATTGGTGCGGGGATTTTAATACGTCAACTGCGGGAGGGAATTGGCTTACCAGTAATACGGGCGGAGTTGAGAGACACACTTGTGGAGAAATGTCAACAGCTGGTCATACGGAATGTCGTCCGACCAACGAAGTGTTAAAGCAGCTCTCTCCCTGGCAGGGATTGGAAGATGATCTCAACGATTATGTGCTGGTGTGGCAGCAATTTCAGCTGCTAAAGGGCACCAATCGCTCGAGTGAACATCTTATTCCGACAACCCCAATCAGTGGGACTGGGGAACCATGATCGGGGGTCGTGATGAGCCCCACTGGAATGAATACTTCTGGAAACCAAGTACACTTTTGTCATGACATTTGTCATGAACATTTCAAAATGTGGATCGAATCATCCGCTGTGTCCGTTCAGTGTGTGAGCACTCTACGCAGGGCTCTAATGGAATATATGGTTGTGGAATACCACAGCGTATTGACTGATCAAGGCAACTGTCTCGAAACCGTTTGGGAAGCAAGAAAACTCGCACAACACCAATTCATCATACGGACTGATAGAAAGGAACAACCGCACATTCAACCAATGGTTAGCGGTGAAAGGAGGGAATGTTATCATTAATTTCATTGGCCCACCGCTGTTCGTCACAGGGACCAACGAAGAAATCTCTGTTCGAGCTAATGTGTTAGCACGTGCCATGCCAGCCAGTTGATCAGGAAATTGGCTTATGGGGAAACTGAACAATGAGCATGTATGGATTAGCACAGTTTCGGAAGTTGATCAAATTTCACGTATTGAACCATCAAATTAAAAAACCAGAACAACAGAGGTGTGAGTGAGACTAAACAATCAAGATTTTTTTGAAATCTTCATATAGAGAATAAACAATATTTGTGTTTACCATCGGGCGACAACCATTTTGCGTTCTGAATGGTCTATCCGTTGTTATGTGCACACAATCTTACCTTAAGCAACTCGTTTGTTTAAATGTGAAACGCGTTCGAACAAGTTGTTTCAGTCAGCTTTTTTTACAATACAACTTAGAACTTTGTACCCGCAACAATATACTGATTACATGCCACAAGGCTTAGCCAACGGACACATTTCCTAACAGTTTTGGATGGATGAAACAGCACAGCACACCGCAGAAACCACCGTCAGATTAGTTGCCTGTGAGTATGGTCGGTGCGTACACGCCTTTCCAGCGAATTAGTGCTGTGAACCAAGAAAACGGACGGCAAGAGGGTTGTTTATTCGAGAAAGCAACATAGGTTAAGCGTTTATAAACAGGACCACAAACAAAAACACTCATGCGCATACGGTACTCTGCCCAGACCGTCTCGGTTGGCACAGACGCCAGACGTAGCAAGGACAATTTCGTGCGACGCTACACTCCGATGTTTCTTCCAGCATTTTTCCTGCGACTACTTCGATGTCAAATGTTATGTCCCGGTCTTACTACTGAATTGCAGTGGTGTAGGTAATATAGTATGATTGCTCATCCTCACTACAATCCTTCCTCCACAACGATTGTTCTAGCTGCAGCAAAACCCTTCCAAGTTCTCTTCGTTCTCTCGACGATCTGCGTATTGGCCTCGAGTGCGTCGATGCTCCTGGTGAGCATTCTCCTCTGCTCGGGGTGTCACACCATTTACAAAGCTGGCTTCCATGCACTCGATGTTCATTCCTCTCATTCTTAAGCAGACACACTGGGTAACGGCGATCCATTACCACATAAGGCCCTCTCCACTTCGCCAGGAACTTCCTGGATCCGGGGCCTGTTGCGCCCGAGGTCCTTCAAACCAATTTCAAGGACAGCATTTCGACCCGACAACCTTGCTGACTACTCCTTAGAAACTTCTTGTACGTTCGCCAAGTTTTGGCTGGCCACTCTTCGAGCTTCTGTTAATTCACGCGTGCTCATCCGCCGGTCTCCATATAAACCAATCTCCTGATCGACTGGCAGGCGTGGTACGCGCCCGTACATTAGCTCGAACGACGATTTCTCCGTTGTCCGTTGTGATGAACAGCGGTGGGCCAACAGAATCAGTGGTAGCGTTATATAACGTACCATCCTAAACCACTTCTTATTAAACCATCTTTTTTCTTCTGCTCAGCATGGCTTCCTTCCTAATCGGTCATTCATAACAAATGTGATCATTTTCATGGATGGTCTGACGGAGGCCGTTACTGTCTGGCCTGCCGGTTAGAAAGTGATTTGTGTCGACTTTAGAATGTGCACGGCTGGGCGTAATTTATCGCTTTGTGTCGAAGGTTTTAGTGGTACCAACATCACTTTGATAGATCATGAGGGTCCGTTCGTGAAAAGCCATTCTCAGTTCACTGTTCTGCACAGCCACGTTTTCTGTACGGTAGCATATTCTCTGCATCGGAAGACTTAGCCTGTCGTCAATTCTCTGAGCTGAACTGGACGTTAAGAGAACGGTTATGGCTGACTTACACACAAGTTGTGACGGAAGTGTTTCAGATACCCTGTTTCCGGGGGCTGCCAATTTATCGGTCAAGCTGTCCTTATCCGTGTCAGCCAATATGTGTTGTACTGTGGACGGTAACTTTTATGCCCACAACTGCTTCAGGATAACAACATCCAGCGTCTGTGAATCCATAGGTTTTTCATATACCTTAGCAGTTTGGGCGGAGAACGGTCACTTAGTTCGATCTAGTTAAACAGGTCACGTAACAATATAGCTTCCGATTTGTCAGTGCGTTTCATAATCGTGTCCTTCAGAAGGGTGTAAGGAAAATCAGAGGGAATGGATTCTAACAGGTCCTTCACCTCTGCTGCGACGTCAAAAAGCAGGGATTGCACCGCGTATGAAACTGTTGTTTTTTCAGACGTTATGTCCCCAGTAGTAAAAGCAGCCTGTGGCAATCTTTGCTTTAAGGGGGGTCTGTCTATAGACCACAACGCGCTGTAGTTTTGGATCCACCAGTTGAATAAGCAGTACTACAGACAACCATGAATGTCCTGACTGTCTCGATATTTTTGGTCCTTCAACTGCTGACCAAGGGAACCCTTCGCGGTTCATACACATGAAACACATAATATGACTTATGGAGCATTGCTTTACATCGTCCAAATATCTGGTTTGTATATTGTTATACTTAACCGCACTTGTAGCTCACAATACACTCATAAATGCATTCACGGATCCCGGTCTTATGTTTCTGCTGCACTGTGAGAAGCATTAGGCTCACACTAATTCATGGCCTGCTATTAGTCCTACGAGTTGAGGATGAATTAGCTTCGTTGACAACCACATGTCTGTCGGGTGGACGAAGAGCGTATTCCATAGCAACGGCTGTATGGGCAAGTGAAACCAGCTAAGCGAAGTCCTGGTAGTGAAAAGCGGAGATATCAGGATGTTGTGCAGATAGGTCTTCCACGTTGTAACATTGAGTTTAGATGTTGGGACGAGTCAATGTTGAACTGGACAATCGGAAGAAATGTGATCCGCACGGACGCCCGAAAGTTCAGTGAGCAGCAATTAGGCGGGCGTGAACGGAATCGCGCGAAACCCAAGAGAACCATTGGCGTAATAGTGTCGTGAGCCAAGAACACGGATGGCACAAAGGTTGTTTATTAAGGAAACCAACACGGGTTAGGTGTTCAAACAGAACAGGAAACAAAAACACTCATCTGCATATGGCAATCGTCCCAGAAGGTACCGGCTGCCACAGACGCTAATGCTCAGCTCCGTTGCGTAGCCAGAACTGTTTCATAGCACACTGCACTGTCGTGTTGGTGTGATGTTTCTTCCCGTGTTTTTCCTACGGCTATTTTGATGGCAAAATCCACGCTGGTGCCCCACTACTGAATAGTGGTGATGTGTGTAGTATGGAGCGATCGCTCGTCCCCATCACAATAGGTCGTCGTGACATGACTACATGACGTTGCGACTAAGGCAGCTGCGACTGCACTGGGGGATGTGGGTTGTTAGTTTGTTAACGTACTCATAACACATCGTCGTCAGAGAGACGACGGCTACGTTAGTACCAGAGAACTTACGTCGATTGTTTTTAATTGTACCAACCAACGATCGCCAGTGTTTGATAAATCACTGGATTTTCTCTCCAGAAACCCGCATCGATGTATACTTCTGTATTTCCTCCTTTTCCGTTTTGTTGATGTTTTGTACTATGGATGTCTTATTTGTTTTTCAGTACGATTCTGTATCTCCGATTTTCTTCCCCATTCTTTCTAGGATGCAATAATATACTTTCGTTATGATTCCGTAATACTCGGACTTCGAATAGCTCACTAAATCGTACTCGAAATGAAACCTCCCACGCAAGTAATAAGGAGAAGACTTCCGATTGTTTGCAGAAAGCAGTTGTTATTTATGAGACAGGAACATACATATATTGATGCGCATCAACATTAAAGAAATCAGATTCTGTTACTGGCTGATCATGATGGCACATGCAAAGTCACAAGCTGCACGCTGATTGGCACGATACAAAACAAAGTACTTGGCGAATAACAGAAGATATAACATTTATGCCAATCCTGATGTTGTATCTATAACGCCACGTTAGATTGGTCACTGGTCTGTTCGTCTTTTGTTTCGTGGTTTGCACAATCTGCGATTCGAATAGCTTTTCACTATGGATACTTATTTGTTTAAACCCTAGTTTTGAAGTCGCATTAATGTTTCCCCTTTAGAGATAAGGATTTCACGTTCAGCCTCGTCTACAAACTGACTAACCAACTGGCATGCCTTCCTATCTTAGTTCCTAGAGTTCTTACTAGTTACGTGACGTGTGAATGGAACCACGAATAGTGTAACTCAGGCCTCTTATGGTGAGTGTTATGCTCAGAAGCTCTTTGGCTTTGTTCATTGTGACAGACTAATATGAAGTGGTTACCGTCAACCGTGATGTGTCATCGGACCTCTCATGGCTCTTTCCCGACATCATTCGTTCACATAGTCCACGTTGTTTGGCTGCGTAATTACCACATTGTTGTATCTACTGAACACTGACCGTGATTTGAATGAAGGATATGGCACAAATTCAATTCGAAGTCACCTATTATATAAATGTCTCCACAGCCACCACATTTATTGTCAATCCATGTCAAAAAAAATCATTCTACTTTTGATAAATGAGACTAACTCCAATCAAACTTGAATAATTCGTGAAGAGGTTTGCTAGTAGGTGATGTGGCATCGAAATTTTGAATAAATTTCTCGCTGATATTGTAACTGTAGTCGAAATATCGTGGTGAAATATTGATCGCCTCCACTAGCAATATTTATGATAATTTTGTCATTTCCTACAAATCGATGGTTTACTCTAGGAATGAAACTTCTGTTCAAGAAGCTGTGTACATACAATAAATGCAAGCCTGTGTTCTCCGCGCAAAACAGACCAGAAGATTCATCATCATCATCATCATCATAACAGCCATGAGCCTGACCAAAAGGTACTGTGGCTCGGGCCGCCGCTCACCTCAACAGTGACGTGGAATATCCCAGAAGAAAACGTTACTAAGAAGATTGAAAATTATTAAAACAAGACTAAGTGGAAGAACTAGAAATGGTATGGATACAGGCACGCCATTGACTGCGACACATCGCCATCTCGGATAGCGTCTCTAACCAGCGGTTTGAGTGATCACGAGGACCCCATCCAGGCAGGCGACACCTACCCACTTTGCTCAATGGAGCAGTCAAGGTCTTCATATTTTGTGACCACGTTGTTGCTTGACCACCACGCGGTTTGACCCAACTGTTGGTGGCCTCAGCATATAATGCCCGGTACGGTAAACGATTAGGTGACATACGGAGTACGTGACCCAACCATCGCAATCTGTGTACCGTGACTATTTGACCAATTGATCGCGCATCCCGAGCGTTCCGGAATACGCGCCGGCGAACGGCCACATTGCTCACGCGATCAGTCCACTTAATATGAGCCAATTCGCGGAGACAACGATGGTCAAACACAGCAAGACTGTTGATATCTTCTTTGTGAACAGGCCACGTTTCCGAACCATAAAGCAAGATGGAACGCACACAGGCATTATATACCCTTCCTTTCAGCGATCACCGGACGTCTTTTCGACGCCACAGAAGATTATTGCTTGTAGTTGAAGTACTCATAGTCGGACTAGATCAGTTATGACAGATACAGTGATCATCTTGTTTCTTATTTAGTATGTTTGATATTGCGTGGTATTTAAACGCGCCAGCGTTCTTGTGTTTGTTGACGTGCATCGTACATTTTCGAATATAAACATATTGTTATTTTATTTCCTTACAATGGGTACCATACATAAATATCGTTCGTATCGAATACTGAAGTTGAACCGGAATGTTGTGTACGCGGTTTGAAATTTTATTCGTTGGGACACAAGCAGATAACTTCCACATGTTTTCTGCTTCCAGCTAACCAAGTCGATTCCGTAGAATAACCAACAAAGCATCACATCAAACTACACCATCATCTCCATCGAAGTTCCTAATATGACCTGCACACTAGTTGCAATGAGGCAATTGTCTGAGAAACACTACTTAACATGTACATCCTGCTACATCCTTCTGTACTAACTAGTCAAGATGTTCGCACCACCACCTAAAAGTTACCAATCAAAACAGATTACTATACCATATAGATTGAACATCACCTACAACTGATCGCAGCTGTCGCATCCCCATAAACGTTACAGTCGGCCCCTTTCGGAAAGAAGCACTAGACTCAAGTTTCGCTCTCATTAGAGCTCGTCAGTAGTGCATATCATCGCCACTGCCGGGATTTGAACCACGGACACGCTGTTCATGAGGCAACCGTGTTTACCACTGCGCCACTGACCTCAAATTAGGCACGACCAAATTATCATATGTGAACACTCAACCACTTTCGCTTGTGAGTAATGACCTCTTCTGTTTTCTGCAATCTCAATGATAAGATCGTTCTTTGGGTGAATCGTTTAAAAGTGTTCAAAATTCGTTAACTTTACCTTTCTATTGAAAGCGCCTGACTCAAAAAATTGGCCAATTAACCTTCATTCATCAGACTGCACCATTCTGTATCCAGTATTTGTGCACCCAACTACTAGGAATGATTATTGAACAAATTGAATTTCATCTGGGGTTGAAACTCCTGGAATGGCGGTAGGGAGACTCATGAAATTGATATTACAAAAATTAATCCCGTAAACTGTTATCATCAATATATCGTAGGCAGATTCGTTTGACGTCTGCTTACAGTTTACGTATTACGCATCACAGTATGTTCACGAGTAATACACACTGAAGTCTAGCTTCTTTTATTCATGTTTACATACAAATACCCAAACCGACTGAAGTGAAAACTTTAGATGTCGTTCACTCAGACAATCACCGTGGATTACAATAGAAAACAAACCGGCTTATTAAATCTGCTGAACAAACAACATTACGAGTTCATCTTTAATAGCACTAGCTCATGCGCTTGTTCGTCATTAAAGCCGGCAATAAGTCGTTGGATAACCATTGTTTGTTCAACACGATGCTGTGGGATATGTCCGTAGGCACAGTCTGAAAGAGTCGAGGGAAGTCGTGATGCAAAATCGTTGGCAGTTTCATCAGCACACTGACGAATTATATGAAATGTATAGCATGTTGTAAAAACATGTCCTCCTCATACGGTGTCCAGTGATTCCAACACGCATGATAAGTCTTGTCTGGTATATAATCCCAGGTTGGCAAAGTGCCGTTGTCCTTTCTGACCGGGGTAAGGAGTCAGTAGTTTATTTTTCAAATGCAGTTCACATTCTGCTCATTACCAATCACAGTAAACAAGTGTACATAATTTGTAGAAGTAGCTTTCAATTGTAACCATTGTCCGGCAGTGGACTTTTTGCAGGTAGGTTCCACAAACAGGAAGGCGCATTGAGAAAATCCGGAACAATCTAATTAATTTGTCTGTCGTCAAATTCATGTTTACCGCCTAATAAAAAGTTAATAAACTAATAAAAAGGGTTTACTGCAACAACAACAAAGCAGTCAATCCGATAGGTGGCAGTACGCACTGTGAGCAGGAGACGTGTGTAGGGTAAGCTCCCATGGTTGACTAGATGGTCAAACCCAGGTCATTAGTTGATCGATTGCCGTACACACGACGCACGTGGAACAGTCGACGGCGCGTCTCGGCTGGCTAAAATCCATTAACCAGCTGGACCACAACTACTTCGGGCTTACACCAGATAAGTGGCGTGTGAATGGAACCACAAGTGGTGCAGCTCTAGCTACTTGTGGTGAGTGCTAGGTGTATACTTCTTTGGCGTCGGTAACTGTGATAGGCTAGTCCGAAACCGTTGTTGCCACCATTGAGGAACCATGTGTTATGCAGTGCAAGTTACATATGACTCAAGATAACAGTGAAGTACCTTGACTTCTAAGACTGCCAAAAAGTAAACCAGTCATGAAAGTTACAAACCACGCCCCTAAGGTTGTTTTACATGTCTCCCCGTTGACGGAAGTCTGAATCGACCACAAAGCGTGACCCCAACTTGAGGTTCACAAATATTCGCGATCATTTATCCCTACATTTGTATTTTCTGGAGGCCTACGAAATTCTCTCCTTATGCGCCGTATAAAAGTGTTGCAATTAACCAACATTATAGATGACAGGCGGATACTACAGGTTGCTAATATTTTACTCATTCTCATCGGCCGAACACAGAACGATCATCTATCAGACGTTACATAACAAACTACCAAAATCCCACTGAAATCTGTCAACAGATGAAACAGACAATTGATAGTCATCCGAATCTGTGCTTCAACATTTTCGTTATCAGATTCCTATCGACCATTGACGAATCTATCTAGGTAGGCCGAATTTAGTCTGATGAAGTTTAGTCGGTCAGAGACGTCAGTACACTGGAGTTGTTCGTCGAACTGTGTAAATCGTTTTGGTTGTCACAACCCTTTGAGAAACCACACATTCGCAACCATAGTCTCGTATCCTGAAGGCGGCAGTAAGTCATGGGGTGAGGCGTTAACCGTGCGATTTTATCCGTTCGGCTACTTGCTAGTGAATCCATGTTATTATACTCCCTCATTAATCATAGATGTGATCAGATGGGTAGATCTAGTGGTTGAAATCAGAACGAATCCATTGCGGTACTCAACGCCCATTGTTGGTCGATCGGGCTCCACTATTCACAACGGAGCGGATAGTCCGGTGGGACACTCATTTTGAGATATATTTTGTTCGCAGACCAACTTTGTCGGTCAATCCGGTTTTAAAGACGAGAATTTGTGCTGGATGTGATCCTGAGACTGCTTTAATATTTGTGTATCCATAGAGGAACATGTCAGGAAACGATTGCGAACTGATAATTTGAACGAATTTATTGCTTTGCATGACTACCAGATTTCCGAGAATTCTACATCCGATGTTCGGTTTGGCCGAGGAGATTAGCTGTTTCAACCTGTTTATTGGCTGAGATGAATATGGGCCACGTCACCTCTTCAGTCGATACTTCCTATGCTAGCTGATGTACTTCCATACAAAATTGTGTCTGGAAGTTCTGATACAATGATTTCGTCATATCATTTACTAGCCCAACGTTTAACCATTTTGCAAACAATTTTCTTCGATAATTTTCATCAATTTTCTAAAGTTGTATAGGGCAGGTGAGAGTTACATGGAAACTAATGATAAATTCAATCGGTCATTAAAATCCACAGATTTCGTGTCGGTGACGGTCTACTGGATAGGCAAAGGTTGCTTTTCCCTTTCTCAATGAATTTATTGTCAACAGTAGGTAATTTATAATCACAGTTATTAGCCCTGCAGGGAAAAATTCTGATTTGAAATTGACTGACAGTCGTCTTATGCATAGAAATTCAGATCGTGCCCGATATCACACGATGGAGGCACCTGAGCTGAACAAGTTGACAGAACAGGCTGATAAGCTGATAGTTCAAGAGCAGTCTATTTCGATATAAGGAACAACCACAGATAGGTCAGCGGCGATCCGACAGCCGCAACGCGTGCTCAATCTAGTGGACCAATATCAACTTGAGACATATGGTATGCGGTAAGAGCGAAAGGAATGTTAAATATGAGATTGGCTGGAAAGTATATTGGAATGCGATAGTTGTGATCCAATATGAGTGATATTCAACTGAAAATTAACCAGATCATCGGATTTCGTACCAGCATGCACAACTGTGGAGCGATCGGTAGCGGTTTTACGATGGAAGTTATCGGATTGACCTTAAAAATTCACATGCCTTACGTATTATTAAAAGAGACCCAACTACGAAAAATCTGGACTTTGGCTGAATTCGAAACAACCACAGAAGCGACTTGCCCATACGTGACAAATCCTCTATCGGATGACCTAGGAAGCCAGGCAGAAAGCGAAGTGAGAGGCGGTATATTCAATGAATATTTCTACAGCAGCTGCATCTGTGATCAATCTGTGTCGGTAAAAGTCAACCGATTGATCCTAGAAGTGAGACGAGATCCAATCAAAATAACTTATTGATAGAACAGTTTTCGATCAGATAATGTGAGTTCGCTTAAATCAGTCCACGCAAAACTACGCATACTGACGTTCGCATTCAATTGGGAAAAAGTCGGCTGAGTCCACATCTAATGTAGCGCGTTCGTCTCAATCTGAACTGGCTGTACATACACATGCACAGAAAACTGGTGATTCTAACACATTGCACCAAGATGAGCAAACTGCGAATTTCAACAGACTGATAGTCTACAACGGTATTTCACTCGGCTTTAACAGACAAAATTATCAGTTAGTGCGACATAATTTGTTAGTGAATCAAGACAACAATGTATTCACAGTTCCAATTGTTGTACATTCACGTCACAGGAGCTAACGCTGTTGTCCAAAACACGTTCAAGTTCGTGCATGCCGTTGGATAGTTTTGTGTGAGAGCAAGCAGTTTGTAGTCATCTTCGGTCAATGTAATCCAGTTTAGCTGCTCTATGGATTCTGTTTGATTGGGATATGAAGTCGTTGTGGTATCCAGTGGGAGACCGAGTATTAAGATTTGGTCCTCCGATCCAAAGCAGTCCATCAGACGTTGATCCATCTCGTGCGATATCCAGCGTGTGACGGAACCGTGCTGGTCGATTTGATTCAGTTCGAGGTGAGTGTTGTTTTTTACGAGGCGGGCTAGGAACAGTGTTTGATTACACAGAGCCTCAACTGTGCTCACATTCTTAGTTATGTTCGAAACACTTAGCTCGGTTTTGTCTACAGTCTGGCACGCTGGAATCCTTGGTTTCGTAAGCACTCGGTTGAAGCTTTCCGAGCAGTTCTCTCTGGCGTTAACATTGCATTCGGATAGTGTGTAGGTAACCGGTTTCTGTTCACTATCAGTCTGCTCCATCAACGTGGTATCAAATGTCATCGGCTGAGCCAACTGCATACATGCAATTTGGTCGTAGTATATGTCCACGCAATGTCTTTGTCCGACTGACTGTCCATCACTATATTCTTTGAAAACAATTATTAATAGGTCGTGTTCAGTCATGTTGAAACTGTCGATTTGCCAATGGTTTTTTGGTCGAATTACCGCATTCCAGTTGCTATCCCTGCGCAGTTTCCATCCTGTTTGTCCACCGACAACCAGCCTAATCGGCTTTTCTCTTGGATTGAGGCACACTCGCAAGATCGTTCCTGATCGATTTCCAACTCGCTGTTCCCAGGTCATCTCGTTTGGCTGCAAGCTCCGGTCTTTCAGATCCGATCGATCTGTGGTGTCAAGAAACTCCCGTCCTGTCCGACCCAGGAGACATTGCCAACCAGCAATTGAATGAAATCGAAATGTGAGACGTACATTCTCTGATTCTACCGTTTGGTTCATGAGTAACATATGACCGTGGATTCGGTTGTATCGTAACGAAGGTAACGTGCGCATCTCACCGAAACTCGTCTGCAGATGCACGTCAATCCAGTGCTCTAGCCTCGTCTGTTCGCCAAGCTGCTCTAAACGTTCTTGAAAATCGACGAGAATCCGACTTCCCCAGAGCAAGTCTTGTGATGTATCTGGCTCGCCATACATGTTCTGTTTGTTCACTACCCAACGAATGATGGGAACCAGGTTGTAGAGCTGTTCGCCAGTCATGATCAATGCCATGTACACGTGATAGGTGATCTGTGCAGCAGACGTTGTGCTACCGTCCCGCTCCAGTTCCTCGGTTTGCCAGTGCATCTCATGATACTCGGTCCCGTCCTGACCACCGGTTGTTTGAGTACGGTTGTGTAGCAGTTGCATAATAGGCGGGAGCAAGTCGATTTTCGGAAAGATGATAGCCAGTGCGTGTGCCAGATTGGCCAGACTGGACGTGCGAAACTGTTCGATTGGCATCCGTTTCATGTTGATCACTCGGTTGAGCATTCGTAAGAGACATTCGGCCAGGCGATACTCCACATCCCGAAACCCATGCAATTGGTATGGCCAGTTGCGTTTATCCATCGGAATCTCGTTGATGGCTATATATCGAGCAGCTATAAACGACAGTTCGGTCTCGCTTATACAATTGTTGTGTCTGCCCAGGCATTCGATTGTTGGTTGAGTATAATTGAACAGCACGAATAGTCTGTGGTTCAGATAGTGTTGTGCGTGGTACAAAAGCTGTAAGCTGAGCCACTCAGACTTCATAGCGTATGCGCGTTGCAAAGTGGTGTGGACAGCCAAATGGAAGTTCAGGTCGAACGTATGAAAAATTTCATGTGTGGCCTCGATTCCTTGATCGGAATTGGAAGGGTCAGTGGGCCGGTAGTTTTTCACGTATTTAAATAAATCACTATACTGACGGGACAGATGGCGTTGTAAGACCACCATCAGCTTGTGAATTCTGGCTGACGCACTGTCGTAGCGGGCCTGCAGATAGTTGAAGAGACTGATTCCAGTTGAAATCAATGCAATGTGACGATAAGCTGAAGTCACCTGTCTTTCGGAGAGATATTCAAAATTGTGTAGCAGTGGTGTCACCAGATTATGCGTATAGCTCACATAAGTTTGTACAGCTGCTACTTTGGCAGATTTTGGTAGCTGTGTGAGTGGAATATCCATTGTTTGCGTGTGCAAAATTTCCGGATTATCTAACCTAAAGCATTGTAAAACACTGGTTGAGCTTCTCCGATTTTCCCCCAGGATCACGTGTATGGTACGTGAGTGTGTACGGATCAGCTTGGGAAAGCTGTTAGTCTTTCTGGTAGCCGGCACATCACTGCACATGGATGTCCGTGATTCGGAGACATACAATTTCACGTGCAGTTTCGCATCTCCGGGTAGGTCGGCCTGAAATGAGCTGATAAATGTATGTTCACCTGGGTCACACACGCACTTGGAGAAGAGTTGTGGTCCGGTCAACGAAATTGTGTGCTCGTGCACGTACAATTGCACGATCAGTCTAACACAATGTGGTTGGCTAGAAGATACTCTGCTCAGATTGACCTTGACAAGGAGCTTGGCAATTTCCAACAGTTTAATTCGCGCCACCGTGTTCACTGTCATGTCAATCGAGGATTGCATGTTCAGTCGTTCTGATGTGCTACTCCACAGGCCGTCACTGTGGTTTGCTCCGTAACAAAACGCACTGGCTCGCCAGTACCTTCCACTGTCATATCCCGATGGCAGGCGAAACGTGTACTGCAAGCCCCATTCAGTTCGATTCGAATCGTACACGATCATTCTAGGTGTATCCACTTTGTACAACAGGCTTTCGATTGTCCATGGTTGTGTATTAATTGGCTCACGTTCCACTGGCTCCAGTTCATAATCGATGGAACAATCACGTAGATCAGGTGCATACGACCTCGCGGTGTGATAAGCCTGATATAGTCCACTG